>JACVQZ010000203.1:0-186997 GCA_019828575.1 Talaromyces thailandensis
ATTAATAAATAATTGATTAAAAACTAATTAAAAATCAGTTATAAACTGATTAGGACTTACTTAATATTTAAATATATTACATATTTGTAAGGGTTTGTTTCAAATAATACCAATTTTACTAAGAAATAATTTTTGTGTGGTTGGCCGAGCCCTTAGCGTTACGCTAAATCCAAAATGGACTAGCCTTGCATTAGCCGTGGTGTGGCTTCTTTTTAGTATGGTCATCCCAGCTGTAGACACGTCAACGCTGAAGTGAGATTGACGATGGTGGCGTTTTGAAGCTTGGGTACTGGTAGTTCAGAACTTCATCGCTTTGTTTGAAAAGTGGACTCTTTTGTGGGTACGTCGTTTAAGCCGAGATGTTGCGAGATCGAATATCCTGAATGACTAACCGCGTACAAGGATGTAAGCTTATTTCTCGTAATGCCTTATCCACACTTTGCAAGGCAAAACTACATTTTGTCTGCAAATTTGGCTGACCATTCTATCTATGCGTTGTAAACATGAAGGCTACAATGACACCAGTCCTCAATGCCACATATATTTTGAGGAACGATCGACGGACAGCGAGATACTTCAAGCCCACGGTTAGCAGCCCTAGTTATTAGTTCATCGATAGTTAACTAACTAAATAGTGCTTAGTACAATTACTTGCGCAGTATTCGTGGTACTAGATGGCAAAATGCAGATCTACAGTAAACTCAGTGGCACCAAAAAGTCCAGAAAGTCTCCGTATGGTCAAGTTGTTGCTCAATTGTTCGGTTCTTGCGAATTAGGGTTTCACTAAGAACGACCCAGACAGCGCATGAAGTTTGAACGTGATTCATGCTTTAAGTGCCGCTTTGGCCGGCCTATTCCCAGACGAGGCTATATAGGAAATTGATGATGGCTTCCAAGTTTGGCTACGGGTGTCCATTTCCGTGTTGCTTCTCGGGAATTTGATTACATGTAGTATGCAAGCCTGGTATTTTGGCTACCTCAACATCTACCTGTTTCCCAGTTTAGCAGGTGTTTGGTTGTGAATGCCTTTGTCTGTGAAACAACTGAAACTACGATATCATTAAGAGTCTCGTTCCAAGAATCTAGTCTCTGCACGGTCTCTCGTCATAGTTTCTTAGGTCATGGTACTCTTTATGGAGTAAATAGCTCGAGCAGATCAGGCCTCTATTATGGATTTACCCTATTTGGTAGGCGCCTAGCTCTTGTAGTTCTAATAAGTTGTACCAATTGACTCCGTAAACCACAAATGCATTAGAAAAACATATTAAGATCGTCGAAACTAATCTCGAACAACCTGCTCCACGGTCCACTATGGCCATGTTTTGGCGCCATGTGGAGTCGAGCTTTTAAGCTTGTCGATCGTATGCGCCGCGAACAAGTGCCGCATTATCATGAACATGTGTTATTGGTTACCGATTCCCTGATCTGGTACGATTTGTGACAATCGTTGTCTTGCAAAGTTTTTGGCTGCGCTGCACCAGGCACGTCTGGGGACTGGCCATACAGCAATAAGAGGGCTGGGCTATCAGTAGTTCAGCCCGCCCTGGGCACATGAACCGGGACGAACA
The DNA here is from genome assembly GCA_019828575.1 of Talaromyces thailandensis. Classification (NCBI taxonomy): domain Eukaryota; kingdom Fungi; phylum Ascomycota; class Eurotiomycetes; order Eurotiales; family Trichocomaceae; genus Talaromyces; species Talaromyces thailandensis. Next base: position 1,569 of record JACVQZ010000203.1, read on the forward strand.
TTTGAGAACACGTGCTAATCTAGCATGATAGTAGTGTAGCATAAACCAGTGCTTTCAATGATGACTACTCATATTGCCCTATCCGAAAAGGCCTGGTGTAATGAGAAGAGTATGAATCAAGGGCATCAAGGCTTCTATTTGCAGCCGTACCAACCTCCCCCTCGACAGCATGGAATGGACTTAGAAGTAGTAAAAATACCTGGGCAGGCCTCAGCTACCAAACGAAGCCATTTCCACTTTCCTGTTAGCGTCGATACCGTACTTCCTACCTGCTAGCTAGCAGGCTAAACTTTGATCTATTCCATAGTCGCTCTAACAATGTTTGATACACGGCTCACCTCCTTTTCAGTAGAGCATCGCGGGTCCCTGTCAGCTCAGCCATGCCATTCGTCTCGATATCAGAATGATGGGCCCTTCTTAGTCTACTTTTTCTGTATCCATAAGCATTGCTGTACACTTGCGTAGGAGGCTTTCATTCGAGAGACTGACCCATTTCACAGGAGTTTATCCGTCTCAATTCCAAGATTGCCTAATTAAGGTAGTAAAGCAGCTCACGTTAACGATCAACAATCTTTTCGAGCAATATAAAAAGACAGTTCCTCCCCTGCATCTAATGTCTTCTCGTTGTTTTATTCACTCACTACAAGATTTACCTACCTTCTAATATTCTAATTCAACCGACCTCTCCTTACACTTCCCTACAACCTAATACAACGTACTCATCAAAATGAAGTTCACTCTTGCTACCCTCGCCCTCTTCGCGGCTCCCATCTTCGCCGCCCCGGCCAATCCCCCCAACACCGGCGAAATCGTCACTGATCTCGGCCCAGAGGTCAAGCAGACCCTCACCGTCGTCGGCACCGACGCCCAGGAACTCCTCATCCAGCTCTCCCCCGAGGTCGCCACTCTCGTCGATAGCCTTGGCCTCGCCAGCGTCGGCGAACCTCTTGGTTCTGTCGTCGCCACTGCCTCCAGCGTCGGTGAACTCCTCAAGGAACTCGGTCCCAACACCGAGGGTGTCGTCGTCGTCACCGGCGAAGACGCCAAGATCCTCCTCGTCCAACTCAGCCCTTCCGTCGCTTCTCTCGTCGCCGGCCTCTTGCCCCCTCTCGCCATCCCCGTCGGTGAAGTCGTCAACACCGTTGGACAGCACGTCAAGCGCGCCACTGGCACCGGCAAGCTCCTCGCCGACATTGGCAAACAGGTTGACGGTGCTCTTACCATCGCTGGACCCGCTACTACCACCCTTCTCGTGCAGCTTTCTCCTGAACTCACTGCTCTCGTCAGCGGTCTCGGTCTTCCTCCCGTCGGTACCCTCGTTGGTTCCGTCGTTGCCTCTGCTAGCTCCATCGGTGCCCTCATCACCGAGCTTGGTCCTGGCCTCGATGGTCTTCTCATTGTCGTTGAGAATGGTGCCGAGTACCTTCTTATCCAGCTTTCGCCTGTCGTTGCTGGTCTCCTTTCTGGACTTGGTCTCCCTGCCCTCGGCGTTCCTCTCGGTGAGGTCGTTGACGAGGTTGCTGTTCACCTTTAAGCGATTACCTGACAGGTCATGGTGTGGGTTTGATGGTTTGATTTGTTGTTATTTGTTTCTTTGTCGAGTACTTCGACGTTCTACATACCCATATACATAGACTGCCTGATGCTTAGCGAGACATAGAACAACTTTGTCACATAGGTATAACATCTAGTATTTAATATTAATATTCTCTGTAATATCTTACGCCGTCTTCGCTACCAGTATAATTGACATCTTAACCATTATTTCATACCAAATAAAAATGACTACACACACAACAGAGCATGCCGGTCAAGGTTCGCGGCAGGCAGCGTTGTTTTTAGCATACATACTCTCCAAATGCGTACATCTAAAGTCCTTCCTATCCTCCATGTATAAATAACTCTAGAAGACCGTGCCCTTGACTTGGTTCTTCTTCGAAACATCAATGTTCCTAATCAAGAACATCCAAATGAACGCGAGCGCCATAATACCAGTGCCAGCCGCAAGCATCCTGGTCTGCGCATAGCCATAAGCGTCCTGGATCGCGACTCTGGTATCGCTTCCAACGGGATAACTAAGCTGCGTGTCTATATCCTCATAGATAGCGTCAAAGTCCGCCATATCCGCCGCGGGCAAGTACCGTGCCAGAGCATTCGGGAATGTATGAGACCAGATCGCGCCGGAGATAGTAGAGCCAACAGCACCGCCGACGGTTCCAACGACGTTCAACAGGGCGAGGACGGCAGCGACGTGCTGGTGGTCGACGGCGGCTTCGATGGAAACTTGCTGAAGGATGATGAAAATGCTGCCGCCGATGGAGATGAAGATCTGACACATGACAAGATATCCGACAGTTTGATTGGGACGGCGGAAGTAGATCATGAGACCCTGAGCGAAGACGTAGAGGGGCACGGCGATGTACAAGAGCCACTTGAACCGGCCGGTTCGTCGGATTGACCAACCGACTAGCAGAAGAAGGATACCGGACACAACATTGAATGTGTTGTTCACGTATCCGGCAGTGTCAATGGACAGGTCATTGACAACCTGCAGGAAGGACGTGAAGTAGTTGTTCCAGCAGTAGTACGAAATCTGGTATGTGGCGTCCAAGAGACAAGCACCGATGACAGTTCGATCGGAAAGGAAGGAGAAGTTGAACATGGGCTTGGGAGCGAGTAGCCACTCGTAAAAGGCGAAAATGATGAGCAAGATTAAGCCGACGACAATCATGGCGATGATGTATCCGGATGCCCAACCATTGGGGGCGTAGCTGGATAGATCGAATGGAAGGAAGAAGACTGTGAGACCGACGGAGAACAGAACGACTCCAATTGCTTTACGTGCCGTTGTTAGTTGGGAGATTCGTTTCGTTCGTTGGAAAGAATATAATAACTCACCATCAAACTCCATAACATAATACCAGATACTTTGCAACAACGTGCGACCGCTCTTCTCCTTCTTCAAGAGCCCCAATTTATCCGCATTCTTCAAACTCCTTTGCAAGACAAAGTATAGAGGCGCAGCCACGATGGGAAAGATGATTGCAAAGCAACCGAAACCCCATCGCCAGCTGATGTTGTAGTAAAAATCATTGGATGCCTTGGGACCCGCAAAAGCGCTGATAATGTATGGCGAGGACGTGAACGCGTAGGCCAAACCACGATTTCTCAATTTGGATGCATCGGCTGTGATCACGTCGACACAATAAGTGATGCCGGAGAAGCCGATCGTGTAGAACACCTGCGAGGAAGATTGAAAATCAGTATGTCGTGGATCATGATGGAATGATCGGGTAGTCCTACATAGGCAGCACAGAATGTAGGCAGGTCCTGGCAAGCAGCCATAATGACCAGACCTAAAGTACAGCAGAGTGTCATGAATAGATAACCATGAGCTCGACCCCAGACATCCAAGATCTTTGCCAATGGAATGAAAACTGCAGCTGACATGGCATCGCCGACGATGTAGATGACATTCAGGAGCGAGTGGGACTCAAAATCACTCGTCACGAAAGGAAGCAAACTGGAGAGAATAGATGATTGCATTGCATTGACAAAGTAAATCAACCAGATGCTGATGGCGTTGTTAGCAGTAATACACACACTAATCATGTGGGAATAACGTACTTGAGGAAGACGGCAACGAGCGAGGCTTTAGACCAGGACAACGTCACAGCCTCGACATCGTGAACACCGCGTTGGAGGTCTTCGCCAGGAAGTTCCTCCTGAGGAAGTCCGGCCTCCTTGCTGGCTGGGCCATTCTCTACAGTGGCCGGGTCAGTCTTATTCTCTCCAGCAGGAGCCATTGTGACCTGGTTGATCGTGTCCTGGGTCGTCGTTCGATGGAAAGTGTTCCTGAGATTGGGAAGCTTTCCCATTTTTGCCAATGTCCTGAAATCAAGATTGACGATACGTTGGCAAGCACGATAAAGGATGTGCCACGAAGATGGACAGAAGACTAAAGAGCTTACGGAATCAAGTGCGAATTCCTCTTTTAAAGGCTGGAACCATCGACTGGTTTGTCGCGAGCTCGGGGAGATTGAGATACCGACAGCAACACCCCGAAGTCGGCTTAGAACTGGCTTCACATTGCGAGGTGTCTAACAGCAAGTGTGTTCATTGTCTCGTAAGAGCCCGCAGCACGCACCCCACCAAGAGTACGTACCTAGTATGTAGCGTGATCCGGATACATCAGGGAAGAAATCTAATCAGATAATCTAATCAATCAATAGCAAACACCAGGCCCGCTGCATGACCCAATGAGTGGCCGGTTTGTTACCTAAGTGAGTAGCAAACCCTGTCCAAGGGCCCATAGTTGATTGATACGACAATACCAAGTAGAAGTGTACCCAATGAAAAATTTTCTTCCGAGGTCAATGGAGATTTTATCAGATTCTTTTGAGTTTTTGTTTACCGCGTGGCTTGATTAGAATGCACGTTTGGGACGGTACGGTTACAGTATGTTGAAATACGCTAGAGTATGTTACTAGCTCAATACACACTAGATGTAAAATACTCACCCGTTGATACAGTAGTATAACCCTCGTAATGACAGAGTAGTCGAAATAATATTGACCAGATGGAATCCATAGCAATGGGATATATATGCCTAAATGCCATTTGACTGTAAGAAATTGCGGGACTCGGAAGAAGATGGTTTTCAGTTCACGGGGGTGAGAGACAGATGATCAATGAGACAGTCGCTGGATACTTACCGCTAGACGTAATTTACGAGCATATTAAGTTTATCAATCTTATCTGATTATCTTAGATGAATCAATGCCCCCTCTTTCGGCGTGGATATTACTCGTACGTTTTATTATTCTTGCCCACACAAGAGACACAAAGCAGATTCAATTGGCCAACGAGACCCGGGATCATCTTTCTTCTCGCTAAGAGAAAACGTAATTGTTTACAGCTTTGAATTCACCCAAACCGGCGCTCTCTTTTCCACAAAGGCCTCAATACCCTCGGCAAAGTTGGACCCGGCGACCAAGCTGGGATACGAGTCAGCGGCTACGGCCGACACAGCTTGTTCCACGCTGCCAGTCTCCCAGCTCAGCCGAATTGCGTGCCGAGCAACAATCAGCGCATCTGGACTGTTTTTGCACATTTCCCGAGCCACTTCCACTGCGGCGCGAACCACATCTTCATTCGAGTCAATAACGCGGGACACAAGTCCCCATTCGTAGACTGTCTGGGCTGTCACACTCCGGCCGCTGAGGACTAGATCCATGGTCCGCTGCAGGCCAATAGTCCGAGTCAGTCGTGGCAGACATCCGGCCACCGGCACTATTCCGCGTTTCACTTCTGGTAATGCGAATATGGCGGTCGCAGAAGCTAGGACCATGTCGCAATTGGCGACTATCTCGAATCCACCCCCCATGCAGATGCCGTTGACGGCGGCGATTATCGGCTTTTTGCCAGACCGGCGTGGGAGACCGGCTAGGCCTGGGGCGTCCATGCTATTGACCACGCCGGCTTTGTTCATTTCATTCCATTCTGGTTATTTTCATCAGTGATCAGAGCTTTTGCAATTTTGAGGCAAAGTCTGGAAGTAGGCTCCTTACCTTGTAAATCTGCTCCGGTGCAAAACGCTCTTCCAGAGCCTGTGATAATGCCAACCCATAGGTTCTCGTCATGATCAAAAAGGTCCCAAATCGCTTGGATGTCGCGGCTCATAGACTTATTTATACTATTCAGCTTCTTCGGTCGATTCAAGGTAATCACCATAATTTTTTCGTAGGGAAATGAAACGAAAAAATTCCCATATTGTAGAGTTTTGTATTTTTCAAGCTTTTGTATAGCCATCCTGTATGTGTATGCCGCCAAATATTTGCTATCATTCGGGGATTCTGTCAATCACAGCACAAATATTCTATCTGGTGATATACTGTATGGTAGATCTATATGATTTAATTACAGCCTCGGCACAAATAGGCCTTTTTAACGAAATTTTTTCACGATTTGTGGATGGGCGGAACCTATAGAAGTGACGCGATATCGGTGTGGTTCTGGCTAAGTTTTCACTGATCTTTACTGTGCTTAGAATAACCTAGGTTGGAAATGTACAGGGTAATGAGGGTTTTTATCTTATCTGATGTCTCCTGGACATTCTTGAAAATCCTCTGAAAATCAATTTTGAGTTTCCCTCATACACACTTAAAAAAAATGGAGTTGGTACAATTGCAGACTCAACCTTTAGATATCTCAGAAATCACAAATATCAACACAATGTCTGGATCAGTGTCCCACCAGTATCCTCTGGTGAAGCTTCCACACCCATTCCTCACCACATATCGAGTTGAAGTTGTTCGCGAGACGTCGCCCGTCAGTCTCAAATTATCTTTCGATGAGCAGCCGCGGGCTGGAAAAGCTTTGTCACAACCACTGCATAACGACTCACTATCATGGCTTGATTTAACCTTTCTGCCACAAAATGAGCGACCACCCATCTCAAACAATAGCTCTTGGGCGAGAGCACGACGAAGCCCTCAAACCAGCTTTGAATGGACAGAAAACAGTGCACCCTCGCTGGGCCAAATCTGGAACGTCGTTCATGCAATCTACCTCGCTTATCCGATGCACGAAAATTTCAGACTCTCCTTAGTCGGCGCGCAGAAAGAAGTCGTACGCCAGGAGCTTCTCTCTACCGGCCTAGGAATTGAGCACCCGAAACCATGGAGACCGAAGGACGACCTTACCTTCACAACAGACGAAATACTCATCCTCCGAAGTGCATTCTGGCAAGGGGCAGCTTCGCCAACCGGACCGCGGCCAATCTGGGTAGTCGGAGATGGCACAGATGGTGTTTTGCGTGAACCCTTAGCTCAATACCCGATCATGCCTGAAAATCATCACTTCACCATGAAGTTTCCAGATGAGCCTATATACACTCGTCACCCTATCCGTCGCCCGAAACCACATCCCGGATCAATCGCTTACAGCCGCTACATCCCAGATCTCGATGAATACTTCTCACTCGAAGTCGTTGATTGGCAGGATGATGAGCACTTGAAACTATTCAATACATGGCAGAACGATCCACGTGTTGCCAAGGGCTGGAATGAGACTGGGACCTTAGAGCAACATCGCGAATATTTACGAAAACTACATTTTGATCCTCACGTTCTGTGCTTGTTTGGACGATTTAATGATACGAGGTTCTCTTACTACGAGCTTTACTGGGCAAAGGTACGATCATATTCATCGATTCTCTCATATTTCCGTTTACGTGCTAAATTAGCATCGTATTCACAGGAAGATCACTACGGCGCCCATTACGCAGCCGGCGACTACGATCGCGGCCGCCATTCCCTCGTCGGTGACGCGTCATTCCGGGGCTCACAGCGTGTGAACGTCTGGTACTCCAGCTGTATCCATTATTGCTTCCTGGACGATCCACGCACTGCCAACGTAGTGGGTGAGCCGAAAGCCACGGGTGGAACCATTCTGTCATATGAGAACTCTCAGGGTCTCGTTATTGATAAATATATTGATCTGGGTCATAAGCGGTCGGTGCATTCGATTGCTAGTAGAGAGAAGTGGTTTCAGCTATGTCCCTTGTTTTGGGATGGGAGGGAAAGACCCTTGGAGTCGGCGGATCGAGCGGCGTGGAATGCGAAGTTGTAGTCTGGATTTTTAATAGCAATTGGATCTTACATCTATTTTTCATTTTTTAGACATGTAGGTGAATCCATTATGGAAAGCCCTCAATGGCCGTGCCTAGACACCCGCGTACATGCTACCAGATTGTTGCATCTTATCAGATCCTTTTTTTACCGCCAATAGCCATTCCAGCCATAAATGAGGGGCCAATTGAGCGATTTACGTCTTGTTTTTACTATCCTTGAATGCACAAGGTGGCATGATGCGATTTCTCGAAATTAACTTGACGCGCGAGGTGGAGTGGGTATTTTATCAGGTAATATACTGTGGATACTGTATAATTTACCATACAACTAGTATGATGGTAACTTTCGACCCGCACCGTACGTTTTAAATTACCGGTCTGGTTGTGGGACTAATACGGACGTGATTGTCGTTGGCATGGATGGTGACAAGCTGGAAAGACTTACTCGATATGTCCTGCTGGCATTTGAGCTCCATTCTGCACTTGGTGCTGTAGATCAGAAGCGATGTCGGAAAGCCTCGATTTTTCTAGTTCTCGTTGTGTAGCTACGTACTCTGATGAAACATGGAACTCTAGTGGACTGGCGGACTCTTGTCTTTGGCTGCTACAAACATTGAAAGATTTACATTGAAGTTCTGACGGCATTGAGATACAACTTCATTGTCATGCGAAGGGTGCTCAATCTTCTATACGGTCATGAAGTTTGTCAAGAACCTCGCGGGCTACCCTCGCCTGCTTCTGGCCGGTAACCCCTCAAGCAGAGACCTGGCCACACTTTCGGTAGGAATGATTTCTGCGATAGCATCCGGCGTACCATTTCCCATAATTGGAATCATATTTGGTCAACTGCTCAACGATTTCAATGCAGTCACTTGCGATGCATCATCCGATTCGTCGTCCGATTCCGAAAGCCAGCACGACATCAATGGCAGGATATTGCTGATTTTGTATCTTGCTATTGCTCAGTTTGTTTTGATATATGCTCATCTTTCGTGCTGGACTCTGTATGGTGCTCGACTGGCGCAACGACTGCGGGAAACATACCTCCAAAATCTGCTTCGACAAGAACCTTCATACTTCGACAATCTGCCTCCCGGAGAAGTTGCTTCTCGATTGAGCGGTGACATACAAACAATTCGTTCGGGCACTTCAGAGAAAGTAGGAATATGTCTCGCAAGCGTCTCATTTTTTGTCACGGCATACGTCGTAGCATTCATCAAGGATTACATACTAGCAGCCGAGTTGATTTCTTTGATTCCGGCATACTTCCTAATGTCGTTCGTCGGCAGTCACTACATTGAAAAATATTCTGGGCTCATGTCCGACTACGCTGCTACGGCTGCATCGATTGCCTCGGAAGCACTTTCAAATATCCTCGTTGTGCAGGCATTTGGTGCGAATCGACGACTGGAGAAGAAGTTCGCTAATGCTCTCAAATCATCGGAACGAGAAGGATTGAAAAAAGCTACAGCGGTTGGTATACAGTCTGGTGTTTTATACTTTATTGCGTATTCGGCGAATGGTCTGGCTTTTTGGCAGGGGAGTAGACGGATTGCTGATGCGGTGCGTGATGGCACTGGTGGTGCCACTGTGGGCTCTACCTTCGCGGTCATCTTTGTTCTCATCGAAGGTTGGTCTATATATGTGAAGTATAAGAAGTAAATACAACTAACAGATGGAATAGCTACCTTGCTGCTGAGTCAGGTTGCCCCCTTTTTGCATCTATTTGTGGCAGCTGTTGCATCCTTTGAAAAGCTGCGAGAGGATATGGATCGTCAATCTTTGATCAATGGCACCGCCACGTCTGGTCTTCGTCTCTCACAAGCACAAGGCACTTTCGAATTTAGGAATGTCTCATTTGTATACCCTGCTAGACCAGAAGTTACAGTCCTCGACGGAATCGATCTTTCTATCCCGCCCAACAAGCATACCGCTATCGTCGGTCTCTCTGGTAGCGGCAAGTCGACCATCGCAGGCTTGGTAACGCGACTTTATGATCCGACAGAAGGTCAAATACTCTTCGATGGGAAAGATGTGCGTGATATCAATGTTCGTGATCTTCGAGGATTTTTAAGTCTCGTGCAGCAGGAGCCTTCTCTCCTCAATCGCTCTCTTCTCGAGAATATCGCACATGGCTTGATGAATTCCAGCGACTCCAAATTCTTACATTTGAGAGAAAAACTATTGAGCTCCGACCTTGCAGAGTTGGCAAAAGAAACCAGAGAGGGCATGGATCTGAGGACTGCAGCTGAGCAACGAGGCACAGAAGTCGCCGAGATTGTTCGCTTGGTGCAACATGCTGCCGTCCTTGCTGATGCGGACCCTTTTATTTCTAAACTACAACATGGATACGGCACAGTTGTAGGCTCCAGTGGGCGCCTCATTAGCGGTGGTCAAAAGCAACGAATCGCGCTTGCTAGAGCTCTCGTCAAAGATCCCGCAGTATTGATCTTAGATGAAGCCACGGCATCCCTGGATTCTCAAAGTGAGCAGCGTATCCAACGGGCCATCAACAATATTTCTAGTGGCAGGACAATGATCACAATTGCCCATCGACTATCAACGATTACCTCTGCCGACAATATTGTTGTTATGCAAAAGGGGCGAATCTTAGAGCAGGGAACCCACACAGAATTGATGGCTAAGAACGGAGCATATGCCGAACTCGTCAAACTACAGACTCTTGGATCGTCATCCCAACAGCAGAACGAGAAATCTGTCAAGAATGAGATTGACGAAGTTTCGGCACGCAGTTCATTGACATTCATTGAGAATGAGGGTAGCAACTTGTCGAATGACGATCTTGAGAAGGCAGAAAACATTGTCTCCGAGGATCTACTTACCGACGACTCATCAGCAGACGAAGAAGAACTAGAAACCCCATCCAAGTCCTTGTGGGCACTTGTGCGAGGCTACGCACCAGCCGTTAGACCGCACCTTCTTATGGTACTCTTTGCACTCCTCGGATCAAGCATTGTTGGTGGAGCCTTTTCTGGCGAAGCAGTGATTTTCGGAAATACCGTTGGAAGTTTAAATCCCTGCAAAAGTCCCAGTAGCATAGACTCTCGTGGAAGCTTTTTTGGTCTTATGTTCTTCGTACTTGCAATTATTGAATTCTTCGCCAATTTGGTCAGTTGGTGCGGTTTCGGCTGGGTATCTGAAAAGATGGTATACACCGTGAGGGTGTTATCCTTCCGATCACTTTTCGAACAGGATATGGAATGGCATCAGTCGAAAGGGCGAACACCTGCATTACTTCTGTCTTATATTACCAGCGACGGCAACGCGTTAGCTGGCTTGAGTGGCTCTGTCATTGGTTCCATGTTGTCGATCACAATCAACCTCATCGCGGCAATCATCTTGACTCATATTATTGCTTGGAGGATTGCCCTTGTCTGCCTTTCTCTGGTGCCACTCCTTCTCGGGGCCGGACTCATGGAGCTTCGCGTTCTCGGGAAATTCGAGGAGCGACACGAAAATGCTTACACCACTTCAGTTGACATCGGCGTCGAGGCTATCACCTCCATCAAGACCATTGCTTCTCTCTCACTAGAAGAAGAGACTTTGTCTACATACAGAAGGTCTCTTAAAGGACCCCGAAAAGAGACCCTCAGAGTGACCCTGGAAGCAAGTTTCTGGCAAGCAACGACATACTTCCTCGGCAACTGCGTGAACGCACTCGCATATTGGTGGGGCGCAAAACAGATTATAGCTGGCAACTACACTCAGACGCAATTCTTGATTGTGGTCTTTTCGCTTCTCGTCAGCGCGCTTCTTTGGAGTCAAATGTTTGCTCTTGCACCGGAACTTTCCAATGCCAGAGCGGCGATGGCTCGTATCTTGGGCTTGATTGAGCTTGGGTCTGATAAGATGCAAGGACATGTACCGAACTATTCGCTCCCCTTGCCCTCTTCAAAAGACGCGAAAGAGAAAGACATTGAAGCAATCGCGACGACATTATCTAGTCCATCAGGAACCCAAGCGGCGAGCGTACAGCTTCGCGACGTCCACTTCTCATATCCAGCAAGACCAGACATCAAAGTCTTGAACGGTTTGAGCATTGACATACGACCAGGAAAATTCTGTGCACTCGTCGGTCCAAGCGGTGCCGGAAAATCAACCATCATCTCGCTAATCGAGCGATTATACGCTCCGCAATCCGGCTCCATCCTGATCGATGGCGCCGAAGTATCCAAAACACGAGACGTGACTTTCCGAGACACGATAGCACTAGTACCACAAGAAAGTGTGCTATTCGAAGGCAGCATTGAGTTTAATATCGGCCTAGGCGCTAAGCCAGGACATGAAGCAACGTTAGACGAGATCATAGAAGCATGTAAACTTGCCAATATCCACGATACCATTGAGGCCTTACCGAACGGGTATCAGACTCTCTGTGGACCGAATGGAAGTCAATTCTCTGGAGGCCAGAAGCAGCGGTTATCTATCGCTAGGGCATTAGTTCGAAAACCGCGATTGTTGATTCTGGATGAGTCGACCAGTGCATTGGATGCAGAGTCCGAGAAGTTGCTGCAGGATGGACTCGAAAAGGCAGCGAGAGGGATTACGGTCATTGCAATTGCGCATCGATTGCATACTATCAGAAAAGCTGATATTATTTTCCTGATCGAGGCTGGAAAGTGTGTGGACCATGGCTCGCATGAGGAGCTGCTGGAACGATCGGAGAGTTATAGGTTGAATGTTATGCATCAGACAGTTGGGGAGTGATGGTGATTGCGGATTTTTCAACATTACCTTACGTTCATTTTATGCTCTTGAGGTGTATCTATCATCGTAAATAATTGATATCCTACGGCTTTTGCTGTAACGAAAATGTATTTATCTAGTATGGAAAGAGAAATCACAGGCATTCACTCGGGATATCGTGTACACGTCACATACCTAGGTATGACAAACGATGAGACCAAATTCCATTGAAGAGAAAGAAGAGCTAAAGTTATTTACAATTGCAAGGGTTTGTTTTAGACATGAGCTGACTACTACCTAACTACTCGAGTAATATAGGCTTCGACCGTTGGGCGACCACTTCTTTCGCAGCTTCTGCCAATTCCTCCAAAACTGCATCCACAAACTCTACATCTGATTCATACCCGACAATGCCAACATGAAATCGACCTTCTTGAACAAAGGAAACAACTTTTAACGGATCAGGGGAGTCTCCGTGCGGATTCGATATGTCTACCCTGCATGTTTCACCGGCAAATGGCATGGTATCGAAATCCTCAAAGTCTTGATGGTGAACCAGGGAGTAGAAGAATAAGCGTCTTTCGGACGACGACGAGGATGCCCATTGCGTGCAGGTTTTTGAAATCCTTTCGAAGCCGAGGAAGTCGTATGAAGCTGATTCCGCGCTCTGCTTCTGAACAGATCTCAGTAGATCCGTACCTGTCCAACCGCACTGGAATTGCACTCTCGTTGGCGTGAATTGGTAACATGGACCGACGACATTCTCCACGTTGGCCAGTTCGATGATCCGGCCTGAGCTAACACTTCCAAATGTTACGTCGGTTGTTCTGAGACGACGAGCTAACACCAGCGCCCATGCAGCGGTCAGTAGGCTTGCAGTAGTGATTTCTTGCAGTGGTAGAGAGATGTCGTCGACTATCTTGGTGTGGAATATTGACTTTGCTGTAACTGGCTGGGACTTTCCGTTTAGTACGGATAGTTTCGAGCCTTCCAAAAGGGTTTTCCAGTAATCGATTGCTTTGGATTGAACATTTTCATCACGAATATGAGCCACGTAAGCGGAGAATGGCACAAAATTAGGAACGTTGTCGCCGTTGTAAAGCGTCTCAAGATCACGAAGTAGTCTGGGCAGGGATACGCCATCGTATTGCGCGTGAGAGAGACGGATCACGAGGCATTGTCGACCGTCCATTCCTTCAACGTGCAATAGCTTCGTGAAAGGGGACCCGAGTTCAAGTGGTGACTCGATGTCCTCTGCACATAGATTGGTAATGTATGACTCGAGGTCTTGCTCGGTCTTGCGTCTGTCAACAGTGGTAGTCAAATCCTCCAACACAATTTGGAAATAGCTTGAGTCGTGTTCAATGAAGACAGTGCGCAGGATATCGTGAGTTTTGACCAGATCTTTCCAAGCTTTCAACAATCTCTCCTGGATAATGTCCTTGTCAAAGTAGAGCATAGTGTATTGTATGGATGTTCGCGGCGCTTGAACGGTTCCTCGGATGTCGAGCGCTTGCGAATCTGTAACTGGAACCACATCTTGAATAGTCCACTGCGAATCTGCCAACTTCGGCCGAACAGTATCAGACAAGAATGTTTCCGTATCTAGATTGACTAAAGTCGAGAATGGGTTGTAAGATGAGATCTCTTTCATCTTCGGCTTCTGGTTAACCTTCAACACCTGGGCGGCATCACCAAGACGCATGTGCTGAAAAATGTCGGCCACGGTCAAGCCATGACCTCGTGCTCGGATATTTGATACCAACTTCATGGCTAGGACAGAATCGCCGCCGAGGCGGAAGAAGTTGTCGTCAACGTCAATCTTCTCTTGATTGATACCGAGTATCTCTGCCCAAGCGGCTCGCAAAATCTCTTCGGAAGCCGTGAGTTGTGTCTGCGACAACGTTCTGCTCCACACATTGTTGAAGCCTTCCTGAACCTGCTTCAGTACGTGGATAGGTATGCTGGCTCCCAGCTTGTTGAGCAGGGCGTGATTGACTCGACCCATTGAAGTAGGCAATTGGTCGAGAATAACATACGAAGTGGGTACCATGTACGATGGAAGACAGTCCTTAGCAAACTTGTTGAACTTCTGCAAAGCTGCAGCGAGGCTCTTGGATATCACGTTGCAGATTGTAATTTCCAGAGTGTCCGAGTCTGAAGCCTCGCAATTGACTCGATGTTGCATCCACATGAGCTCAATGCTATCTTCAATGGAGCTTTCTTGCTCTATGAATACGACAAGCTCTTGCTTAGTGGATTCAGAGGTAGATTCTGTCGGTCTACTGAATGTCACAGTAGTAGTTCTAATCGTTGGTGGAAGATATTTTGCTAGATGGAATTCAAGCTCGGTAGTGTTCACTGCGTGTCCTTGAACTGGTACGACATCCTCCTTTCGACCAACATATACCAAACTGCCGTCTTCTAGTAGCTGGACAATGTCGCCTGTAGCCTGCAATCTTCCAGTCCGACCAGCCACTCCAGAGCTTCCAGCAGCTAGCCAGGTAGCAGATTCGACAATATTTCCAGTAAGAATGTCACCTTCCCACCACAACTCGCCCATACAACCTATAGGTGAAAGGAGGGACGGGTTGCGCGGATCACACACCCAGGATATGACAGGCCGAGGATAGTCAGAGCCTAGCTTCAAGCTTGTATCTGCTTGCAGTTGCCCTGACGATATGTCAAAGGAACATGGAGGGACTTCATTCCACTTCCATATCTGATTTAATTCAACCTCAGGAAGACATGATAGATTTCCCACCTTTTGCGACGTGTCCCTGCTCAATTGAAGACAAGCCACTTCAAATTGTTGCAGGATCCGTTGCATTTGTGTAACTTCGATAAGGCTACTGTCAAAATTTGCACAGACCCTGAATCCGCCCTTTCGTATACCACAGGCAACCATGAGAGGATATGGGTTAAAATGAAGTGCCTCGCGCACGACGTCTCCTTCAATAAACCCAAGCTCGTTACCCGTATACTCGGGTTCCGGTTGTATGACCAAGCCCGTACTTGCTTCACATGCATGTTGAGCATCACGGCTCACCTTTCGGATATTCTGCATACCCATGTGTTGATAGCGTGTACGGCCCATCATGCCCTGTTGTATAGACTGTAGATACAGTCCAACAGTGCTGGCTCTATGAACGTATACCCGGACAGGTACAGTTGCAATCAGTGGTCCTACAATATTCTCCACACCAGGAAGGGCAATATCACGACCCGTCAGAGTCTCACCAAATAGGACATCATCGCTTCTCGTATATTGTGAGGCTACAAGCGCCCATGCACCACGAATCAAAGTGGCCATGGTGAATTGTGATCCTTTGCTAGTCTCAATGGGGATGTAATGTTCAACCATTGCATCTGGAGTCGGTACGTAGTCTCTAGAAGGTAATCGGGGAAATTGAGGGCCAACTGCATTTCGTAATTCCCGTCGCCAGTATTCTTGCATCTCCACTTCATCGGTATCGCGAACGTATTTAACAAATTCTCTCATTTGTGTCTGGAATTCGATGCCATGACCGTTCAAAGCATCGCCCACTTTTTTGAGTATGATTGGCTCTGACCAGCCGTCGTAGAGTACGTGATGGACCGTCCATACCATGTACCTCTTGCCATCATTGGAGTCATTGATAATAGTGTATCGGGCTAGGCTTTGTCCAAGGTCCATTCTTTCTTGTTTGTCGTTCATGAGATATTGCGCTAGGTTGGTCGATTCATTCCAACAAATGCTTTCTTTCAACACAACCTGCTGAAGACCACGTTCTTGGAGCTGTGCTAGGCGCGTACGTAAGATGGGGCTGCCTGCAACCACATTTTCCCACGCCTTCTTCCAAGACCCTATACTGATTGAAGACGGGATGCATGCCACTCTTTGAGCAATATAGGGCTCAACTGACTTGAGAGAGAATGTAAAAAGAGATTCTTGGGTAGGTGTACATGGATAAATATCCTCAACGACAGCTCGATCAAATCCATACATCTCGGTCACCTCATGACATGCACTATCAGCAGAATGAGACAACATGGAGAACGGGGGTATTTCCACATGAGTTCCTGAGTCATGGACGCGAATAACACCTGCCATTGCTGCAAGCGTCGGATGATCGAAAGTATTGGCAACTGTGAGTTCTAAATTCTGCTCACGGCATACAGACACCAATCGCATGGCCGCTAGAGAATCACCTCCCAATACAAAGAAGTTATCTTCAAGTCGGATAGACTCAGCATCGATTTTCAATGTCTGGCCCCAAGCCTGTCGCAGGCGTTGCTCAAATTCATTCATTTCGCGTACAGCGTCTTTTTCCGGATCCTGGCCTAGCTGTCGCAGGTCTACAGTTGCGCCGAACTGCCGGAGTCGTCTTCGATCTGTCTTGCCGGATATTAAGACAGGAATGTGGTTGACCGGTATGTATGCAGTTGGTACCATATATCGGGGTAAAACTTTAGTCAGCTCTGTGTTGGCTTCAGAAAGCTTAGTCTGCAATTCAACCGGAAGTATGACGGAGCTGATATCGGTGGAATTTCCAGCACCGGCTGTAGATTGAACAGAAACAAATGCAACCAACGTGGCTTGGCTGCCATGTTCCTGTGGCACGATTACCTCAGCAATAATATTCGTGTCTGAGGGTAGCCTAGCTTTCAGTTGACTTTCAATCTCCCCCAACTCGACGCGTTGACCACGAAGCTTGACTTGCGTATCCTTCCTCCCGGCAAAGACAATACCTCCGGAACCATCAGGATCATATTTTCCAAGATCCCCTGTCTTGTATAGACGACCTCGGCGACCTGCATAGTCTTTATGGCCTGCGACTAGCCATTGTGGATCTTCAATAAAAGCAGCTGCTGTCTTTTCTGGATCATTTAAGTAGCCCTGACCGACAATCGGTCCCTCGACAAGCAGTTCGCCCACGGCGCCGAGAGGCATGAGCTTTTCGTGGTCGCTTGGATCAACAATCCAAATAGCAGCCCCATTGCCTGTTCCAATAGAAATATAATCTCTTCCGGTAGCTGTATCGCTATTGACCGTGCATCCTATCGTACACTCGCACGGACCATATCCTATAATAATTCTGGTTTCTTGACCCCAGATCGTGACATCTCTGGCAGATGCTGCCTCTCCGCCTAAACCCAGACCGCTGAGAGAGGCTATGACATCTGGCTCCAGGATACGGGCAACCGATGGAGTTATACCCGCGTAATTAACTTTCATTTTCCGTATTACTCCATTGATGTCATTCATCCTATCTTCATCAGATGGTATGCAAAGACAGCCACCATTGGCCAATGTCAAAAGCATACTGTCAATGCTAACATCGAATGCATATGAGGCAAAGTCAAGAACTCTAGAGTCTCCATTATACCCGACTGCTTTTGCCCGGGGGATGGCGCTGCTGGTATATGTTGCGTGAGATATTTTGACTCCCTTGGGTGTTCCGGTGCTCCCTGATGTGAAGATGAGGTACATCAAGGTATCGGACGGTACAGTCAGCGGATCCGGAATAGGCCCCTGAACATTGGAATTAGCGAACTCGTCTTCTTCTACGACGAGAAGCTTCCCGTCGGCTATGATGGAAGCTGCTAAATCGTGCTGCTTCCGAGATGAGACCATGGTCTTCGCACCGACTTGCTCCCTCATATTGTGTAGACGAGCAAGTGGAATGGATGGGTCCATCATTACGAAGGTCGCGCCGACTTTCATCGCGGCAAGAACAGCGACGATTGTCCATCTTGATTTCTCAAAGCACAGGGGTAAAAAGTCGTTTAACTCGACGCCCAGATCTTTCAAGGTATTTGCCAGCAATGTTGAATATCGATCAACTTGATAGTACGTCAAAGTGCCATCCCATGAGTCAATTGCGGTTTTCTCAGGAGTAGCTCGAGCGCGTTCGGATATCAGTTCTTGCATACAAAAGTTGTATGAGGGCGGTAATTCGTGATTCCAACGCCATATTTCGTTGAGATCATGAGTTGTCGGCACAATACAGTCTTGGACTTGATTCTTTGGTTCGGATATGCACATTTTGATTGTATCGACTAATGTATTTATATATCGTGTGATGGTAAACGGTAGCATATTGCCTGTATGCCATATCGGGCGGATCTCGAGGGAGCCGTTGTTGAAGCGCAGTTCAAGTTGGAGTACGTCCTTATAATTCAGTATTGTCAGTTGAAGTAAAAGACATCAAAACTGATGTCAATTACTCACCTTATCATCGAGCTCACTGGTTGTTTGAGATAGAAGACTAGTGCTTAGAACGAGGGACGTTGAGCCAGAATTAGAAGTGCTCTGGTAGACAGAGCTTGTGCTGATGTATTGCAGAATCTCGGTTCTAGCTTGCGCGACACTTCCCTGTAGACTTGAAATCACTTGGGCTGTATTGAAAAACTGTTTCTTGAGACTGTCTGATTGTCTGCTGTATGTCCACTCGAACGAAGCCTGGCCTTCTTCGGATGTTCGTAGAAGCACAATGCTCCACGATAACAGCACCAGCTCATCTCTGATCCCCGTTGGACATGACTCTGAATCTGCCACAAGACCTTCTATCATGAAAGAGTCGAGTGTGCTTTGGCCGGTTTCTGACGCCAATTCAATAGCCAATTCCTGGGCTTGCTTCAAATTCTGCCCATCTTGCACCGGAATGGTATCGATGTCCTGGATGGATCCCATTCTTGTGGTGAGGGTATAGTTGTCTTGATTTAGGTGGAATATCTCTCCTGAGGTCGATAAGACATCACAAAACGTCTTGAAGTAACAGTAAAGATCAATTCAACGTGGGATGGATAGCATCTGATACGATTCAATTACGTAGCCACAACAAAGTCCTAGAGCTTCTGGCAGCTACAGGCAGAGCCCGGAATAAGCAGCTCTCTTCACACACACACCCAATACAATAATCCCATCACACACGCTACTTGCGAGATCGGCCACGTCGGGCAGTAGTGGGACTGGGTCGACCGACGATCCAGATGGCACAGGTATGGGATCTTGTCATTTTCGTTGCCCAGCGTTGCCGAGCAAAATTTCCGAGCAATTGCATATGCAATGCAAAAGTCTGTCACGCGGGTCTTGTGGGCAACAGGAGGACTGTGAAGGGAAAGCGAATAAGAATCGGAAGCCAGATCAACTGGCTTGGATGGCTGAGCCGCGTGAAGTTATCTGATCCGAGAGAAAATTTTTATCTGATCCGTGATTTAGTGTGGTGGGCCTGTATTCGTATTCGTACGTACGTAATACTATGTATCGATTCGCGAACAATACGGTTACCTTCATCCTCCACAAATGGTCGACCGAATCCACAACATTGTCGTCATTGATTGTTCGACGATTTGATAATACAGATACCTCGGTCAGACATGCTTGTAGGAGAATTGACAACGAATGATTGCGTGTGACATCCAAGAATGTGATTTCATGGCTCAGGACGGGATACAGTTACGTGGTCTTACAGACCGGTTACAGTGTATTTCAAGACGTGTACGGTATTCATCTACTCCAATATCGTACGGTATGCGTATGAAACATACCGTAAATGGCGCGGCATCAGCGTGGGTTCAGAATGGATCCCCTCATCAGACTACTACGTAGTAGAATCCTCCGGTATGTGCTTAGTACGGTAGATATCTTGAGCACAAAATCCACAGTCAGTACGTAGTCTGGGCCATGAGGGGTATTCCTGTTCCCAGATTCACGTGCTGTAGCCGACTTCGGAAATTTGCTGAGCTTGGATCGGATAACGGATTGCCATCCTGCTAAACCAGGAGAGAGTACACCAGAAATCCGAAATCAATTCGATCAAGCACTCCAGATTGTGTGATACAATCCTTGAAGTGGTCGTCGAAACTTATATCCATTTAGTCTACTTTCAACATCATCATGTACTCCAAATTTTGGCCTAAGGGCGGCCTGCCAGGCATTCTCCATCACTACGTATGTCTCCTTCTGGTTATGCCATTGGCTATCTTGATCATTCAGCTGACTTCTATACCCATGAGCTTTCAGACAGAAACTCTCGTCACTTTCGAATACACATCTAGCACCGTCCAACAACCTCATAGTATCCTCTTCGTTGGAGGTCTAGGCGACGGACTCGCGACAACTTCATACACATCCGACCTCGTTCGCGCGTTACAACCGACACAATGGTCGCTATTCACACTCAACCTTACATCATCCTACCAATCCTGGGGTCTCGGACACCTGGATAGAGATACTGACGAGATCGCTCAGTGTCTACAATACATCAGCGAATACAAAACCCATAAGTTCGGTCAGCCTAACGGAAAGATTGTCCTCATGGGACATTCCACGGGCAGCCAATGCGTGATGCATTACCTATACAGACCAAACCCACATACAACAACACCAGTCTTTGACTCTGGCCTTCAGCACGTCAAACGTCGCGCACTCGATGGAGCCATTATGCAAGCACCAGTATCCGACCGCGAGGCAATTCTCTGGGTCCTCACAGAAGGCTTCGGAGACAAAACGCCCGGAGAAATGCGGAAAATATTTGGAAGATTAGAAAACATAGCAAAAGAAGCGGATCGGGAAAACAAAGAAACAGCGTCTCCATTTGACACAATGCTACCTCTGTCGTTGACGTCTCAAATCTATCCAGCCAACACTCCACTCAGCGCTCGGAGATTTCTAAGTCTCGTCAGCCCCGAGAGTCCTCAATCACCGCGAGAGGATGATTTGTTTAGCTCGGATATTGGCGAGCAACAACTCGCAATGACCTTCGGAATGATCAAGCAGCAGGGATTATTGAAGCACAAACTGTTGGTGTTGTATTCGGGGGCGGATCAGTCGGTTCCGGAATGGGTTGATAAGGAGAAGTTGTTGTCAAAGTGGAGGAACGCTGCTGATCATGATGGCAAGTTGCAGGTTTGGGATCAGGAGCATAGTGGAATTATACCGGGAGCCTCTCATGCGTTGAGCAATGATGATCAGGCTGAACCACGGAAAGACTTGGTTCGGAGGGTGCTGGGATACTTGCAACGATTAGAGAAGGCATGACCAACCAGCCAATATAAAGGGAAATTATATATGATTATAGGCTCGGAGCTAGCTAAATTCGTCTGCAAAGGCTTTTCTAATGACACGGAACTACTGTCATTATTCGTTCCTCAATCTGTAGACAAATTACCGTGTCTTTGCTGTGATATAACTTAAGGGTTACAGTTACCCAAACGGGTAGTAAATCTCTCATTGGCTGGACGGTCCTGGATTAGGGCTAGTTCCAGAGGTACGCTTGACCAGAACAGGAACTCAATCTCTGATTGGCTGTTTCGCAGTATACGAGGACATTGTGTTGGAAATCAATTTCATGAGACCCATTATCGTCATCAGCAAGAACGATGTTCTGAATGAATCAACCGGAATTTATGATTATGTCCGGTATGTCCATGATGATGCTTCCAGACAAAGACTGAGCAGCGAAGGCAATCTCGTTTACCGTTGGGATGAAGGAGGCTTGAGGTCTGGCGAGGAAAGGGCATAAATAGCTCAACTTCCCACTGCTGAGAGAATATCTATATTTCAATATCATCGATATCAAGCAGCCTCAGAGTCATTCTTCGATAAACCTTTTATGAAACCTCTTTATTGATTTTAGGAAACAACGCTCCAGTGCCAACAAGATGACTGCTACAACTCACCCGGAATTCAACGACAAGACCGAGGGCTTGGAAGTTGCTCAAGCCTTTGCTGAGAACATCCGCGGTAAGACCATTGTTATTACGGGCGTGAACCGCAATGGAATTGGATACGCAGCTGCCGAGGCATTTGTAAGTGCTTATGTCAAACTATTCTGTCTGTCCAACGCTAATGTCGAGGTTGACAAGGCATCCCAAGGTCCTGCACATCTGATTGTTACCGGTCGAACAATGTCAAAGCTCCAAGATAGTATCGACGCCATGAAAGCCAAGTACCCCAACGTCGACTACCGCGCCCTTCACATCGATCTTTCCAGCCAGCAAGCGGTACGTACCGCCGCAGCCGAGCTTCTGTCCTGGTCCGACATTTCAACCATCGACATCCTCGTCAACAGTGCCGGTATTGCTCTCCTGCCAGAGCGTACTCTTAGTGTCGATGGTCACGAGATAATCTTCGCTACCAACCACCTTGGACACTTCCTGTTCACCAACCTGATCATGCCAAAGCTCATAAAAGCGGCCGAAAACTCCCCCAAGGGAAGCACCAGAATTATTAACGTCAGCTCCGGCTCCCCGATAGTATCCCGACAACTGCGTTGGAGTGATATGAATTTCGAAAAGCTGAACAAAGATCTACCGGAAGAGGAGCAGCCAAACTATAGCGTACAAAGGGGGTGGGGAATCCAAGACCCGGAGAACAAGTCATACACTCCCCTGGAAGCCTACAACATGAGTAAAATAGCAAATGTTCTGTTCGGAGTCGGTGCTACCAACAGGTTGTACGAAAAGTACGGAATCTTGAGTTTAGCATTGCATCCAGGTGTAATAAAAACGGAGTTGGGCCGAGATGCTCTGCCTGAGATCATTGAAGCTGTTGATAAGCTGCGCGAAAAGGGCATTTATGCTTACAAAAGTCTGGGTGCAGGAGCATCGACGACTTTGGTTGCGGCCTTGGATCCGAAATTGGGACCGGGAGAGACCAAGGATGGGAAAGAGAACTTGGGTGCTTTTTTATCTGACTGTCAGATCTGCGGTGATGTGTTGCCATTGACGGTTTCAAGTAGTGAGGCTGACAGGTTGTGGAAATATTCTGAAGAAGTTGTGAAGCAGAAGTTCGATTGGTAGGAAGTTTCGATGGCCTGCCAATTTCTGCGTCATCTGGAAGTTTCAAAATTACTGATTAGTCGATGCTTGAAAATGCAAACGCACTATTTTTCTCTTATTCATAAACTCATTGTATGTGGTAAAACATGATTTCGTCAAATCTGACAATTTACCCAAACCGAGTCCCAAAGCGCGATACCCGCTACATTATGCAGATTTTTGATCCATGGAAAGGCACTGATCACAGAGTATATCTCCGCCCAACTGTCAATGCCCATCCATAGCGTCATTTTTTTTATCTTCCAGTGAAGCCACAAATCATCAGCGCCATTGCCAATCCATATACCACCCATGAACAATATCCAAAGCACCAAGTTATCATCAAGACCATCGAGATCACGATACAGAATGCTTCTGAGCCGTGAATACACCGCGTCGCATTTCAGTACTCTCTGGGAATGATCGAATTGCATGAATAATGTAATCATAAACATGGTTAGCCCTATATGATAGACATCCTCCAAATCAGATAGTGATGAAGGCTCGTGCAAAGGTTGGAATCGGGATAGGCGATAGCAAATGGAGTGCACTAGTTCCGCGAAGGTAAGGTAGTTGATGCTTGTTCTGGGAGGGATTTTGTTGAAAAGCATGGAAACATTCGTCACGTCGAGCAGTATCTCATATAAATATGGGTTCAGATCACGGTGGTGAACACCTGATTCTGCCACGGTTCTGTCAAAAGAGAAACCTTCGGCTTCTAGCATCGCTCGAGCGTAGGGCATACGGTCCCGAAAGTATGACATTGGTCGCCCATACTGCCAGGCGAAGATATTGTCCATCCTCCCACAGATATTAACATAGTATGCAAGAAGACATAGTAAAGATACTTACTTGCAGATTTTCAGCTGTAACGTAGGACTCTGCTCCAGCTTGTCAAGTCCACCACGCATCTCAATCAATCTCCGCAATCCTTCATAATGAATGTGCGCTTCAGGCACCTCTTTCCTCATCTGCTCCTGCACTATCATCATGACTATGACACCCAGCGTAGAATCAGACAGAGCATCTTTGCCCGCTAGCCTCTCGGTGACTAAAGCCAATGCTCGTTGTCGATGATAGAGGGATTTGAGGGAGCTGTCACCATCGCCGATTAGATAGTGATTGCATGCTTCTGCTACAGCGATGATAACATGGTATGCTGTATTGATTTAATAAAGCAGAACTTTGGAATAAGAGCGGAGAGCTTACCAGCCTCGTCCGAAAGGACAAATCGCAGCCACCAATACTTCGCATCGTCGGGTGAGATCCCGAGCCGACAAGGGTAAAATACGTTTACTACATGGGAGAAAACTGCATAATCACTGGTTAGGTATAAGCCCTCAAATTTTTGATCAACAGGCATATGAACTTACATTGATTGAAAACATTGATCGTGTAAGAGGTCGTTTTCACAGGGTACGACAAAGTGAGGAATGGGTTTCCAAGGCTGCGATGGTTCATGATGGGACAGGCAAGACTCTGGTCAAATCTGGTAACGTCCATCCCATTTATTTCACCCTCGCGCTCCCGGGAAATCTTCTGCTCCTGATAATAAGGAGTCGAGCGTATGAGGTCTAGCCTTGAGCGCCGGTGAACCCTCTTGCCCGCATTCTTGCCAGTCATGACATGACGTCTTATACGTTTTCTTGCTTCCTTGCCGGTCTGAACACTGTCCACGAAGAGAAACCTCTTATTCATAGTCGCGTTGTATTTAGATCACGATTACAGCCTGTTCATTGCACTTTGGTAAGAATGAGCGGTCGTCTGGGTTGTGTGAAGTTGAAGTTCGTAGAGAGCGGAGATAAGACGGCACTGTCGGGCTTAAAAGTACGTCTAGGGTTACGCTCTACATATCAGGGTTGATCAGAAAAAAAGTAGGGCTATCGATATTTGTCAGGCTGAGAATAGAACACAGTATGTAGCACATGCACAACAGCTAATCAATAACTAACGGGAGTAGTTTGTGATACATAGCAATTACGTCGTCACGAGCTATATAAATCCTCAGCAAATTCTCTACCGTTGATTCGAGTCGCGGTATTCCGTAGATGTGGGCAAAAATGTACATCTGCATGTGGCAGTTCAATGGCCCATCGCAGGTCATGATACCTTTATTGATATAGAATAATAGGAGGGCATCGGTACTTGTTCGATCAACCCTTGGATTCGTTTCGGGGTAGTCGCCTCTGTACACCCATTCAATGAAACGCACAGGCGTGTCTTCGGAAGTATCATGAAATAGATAATGGTTTTCCGCGCCTTCCCTGAAGCTGTTTAACATGTCAAAGGGGTCTTGAATCTTTGATTCAAGTAGAGTTTTGTGGATCTTGGACGTCCGTGTCGAATTCTGTGGCGAGCGCTATCACGTCTGAGCTCAAAAACCTGCCTCGGATGTCAATATTTAGATACGGGATTTCAGCCATGGAACATACTTGGCATATGTCAGTTCGAACATATTGGAAGACTGTCTGTCTGACTGATGGTCTTCGTTGCAAAGGAAAGAGAGAATTACTCTCGTGGGCGAGCTGAGGAGACTAAGTGTTGTGGTTTTTTTTCTTGGTTTCCACGAAAATTAGTTGTGTAAACAAATAGAGAGAACTACAGCAATTCAGGTATATGAAAGATTGGATCAATTTTGTATAGGAAATAGTCTTGTTTGACGCGAATATCCAGTAGCTTCTATTTCTGAAGTTAACAGTATGTATCTGGCTCCCAGGTTAGTTCTCAACCGACGGAAATCCCCATACTATCTGTAAACAATGATACCAGATCTAGCCACCGCCGCCAGACGAGGGATGTCTCACTCCCCTACATGAGCTCATACAGATTTAACTCAAACAACATACACTCCCGAATCATCCAGTATCTTCGCATTTACTCTTCCCTGGTATCACTAAGATGCCCTTCGCCAGCCCAATCCGGAAGTCTTCCACCTGCAACTCCTGTCTCCTTGATCAACTTCCTCATTTCAGCCTCTTCTTCGTCCGTCAACTCCACCCGAAGAGCGCCCCAATTTTCTTCAAGATATCGAATCCTCTTCGTCCCCGGAATTGGGATTATATGGTCACCCTGTTTCAGAAGCCAAGCAATCGCCAATTGGCCGAGTGTACAATTCTTCCTGTCGGCTATATCTTTGAGTTTGCCAAGGAGCTTCGCATTGGCTTCAAGATTTTCTTCGGCGAACATCGGAAACCCAAATCCAGTACGTTGGTCTCCTTCGGCTGAGACAGAGGTTTTTGTGTTATAAGAGCCGGTGAGAATTCCACGACCTAATGGCGAATAAGCGACAACTGCTACACCCAATTCGCGCGCTGTCGCAAGCAGATTTGTGCCTTTTTCTCCCTCTATATCCGTGACAAAAGCCGAGTATTCGACTTGAACGGCGTCGATGTGTGTGACTTTGCAAGCGCGACGCAAGGTTGCCGAGGTCACTTCTGAAAGACCCAAATATTTTATTTTACCTTCGCTGTAAAATAGACCATGTCAGCCTGCTTTCGCGTGTGGTGATTGAGGATATTTCATACGCTTTCAGTTCAGCCATGGCTCTGACCGTCTCCTCAATAGGGGTATTTGGGTTGACACGATGCACGTAGTAAAGGTCGATATAATCAGTGCCCAGTAGTTTCAAACTCTCGGCGCAAGCCTTCTTGCAATGCGCCGCAGAGCTGTCAACAACAAAGTTGGGCAACTGATCTTTCAGAAAGGCAAATTTGGTCGCCAGAAAGATCTTGTCCCTTTTTCCGGATCTGTTGAACCATTTGCCTAGCAGTTCTTCGCCGTCGCCATACATGCTGAATGTCTATCAGTCAACCATGCAAGCATAGTTATAAACAACGAATGGTTCATTGCTCACTCAGATGTATCCCAAAATGTAGCTCCTATTTCCACTGCTCGATCGAGTACTGCGAACCGCTCTTCATCACTCGGAGTGTTGCCGTAGAATTTCCAAGTCATGCCCATGAGACCGAGACCAAGAGCTGGTACTTGAGGTCCATTCTTGCCGAGTCGGCGCAGAGGTGAGGTTGTATCAGACATCTTGATTGTTTGTTAGTGTGTTGTGCTTGGGAGTCCAGATAGTGGTGATGTATTGATGAGAAGAGAAGCGCATCAAGGAGGAGATACGCCCTTGCTATTTATGTATTCTCACGGCCAGCCTTCTTTTCCGTTATACATGATACTTTTATTGTTGAGTATTTCCATCTACGGAAATTGACGGTGATAACAATTCTTAATCGCGGTCAACATGATGCCTTTCGGAAGCACCCTGGAGTGTATCACAACGTAACGCAGAGTCAACGAGCTGATCAAGCTGTTTTCGTTTAAGGAAAACGCCTCAGCGGCCCCCAAGCCTCAACCTATTCTCAGAGATTCTGTTTAATCAAACTTTCCTTTGTTATCTCCACCACCAACTTTTTAACAGTCTGCTCAAGCCGGCGTTAGTGGCTTATGATTGACCGACAAGTAGGGCTAGGGCTAGGGCTTTCATGCTTTAATCTTCGTCACGTAGTTAATGGCGGGCTCAAAACTATGTAACTGGGTCTCTAGTCACGAAGTGTCAAGCAACAATAGGTGAATCCTTCCACAATTATGTTCTTCACTTTACTTGTGCCAGTCTTACAAGAGTATCTGATATGATGCTATCAACTGCTGAAAATATCAAAAGACGGCCTTAACGCCTTAAGTCCGGTTCATCCGGCAATACTTCTTTCTCTACTCGAATTTTCGAATCTGAAATTACCAAACATTCAAGACACTTTGACATCATATCTCGTATTGGATGTAACAGTTCAGGGCTGTAGACAATACCTGCATGGAACATCCACGAGACATTAGCTTGTGGCTGGCGGAGTGCGTCCGACGCTATGTGATTGGGTTAAACTAGGAGAAGGCTTAGAATACGTGCAAAGCCGAGACTTCCACCTAAGCTCGCGAACGTCAGAAGCGAAAAGCAAATTTAGTGAAAAACAAAGTAGATGTAATGTCCTTGTTGCCTCGTCTCAGAATATTAGAAGAAACTTGCCGAACGTCTAGATGCGGATTCACTTCGATCCTAACGTTGAATATCATGATGAGCCCACTAAATCTTACTATATAGGTCAGGTCAGAAGAGTCTCCTGAATATCTAAGTGCGGAGGTCAGTTCATTGGACGACTGAGGTCGGCGGGCAGCAACGCAAGTTGCTCAAAAAGCATATTCATCCGAGATCGGGGTCTCGAGATGGACGCGATCAAAGGTTGCTTCAGCAAGACGATCAGAGTCGGCGTTCAGTGGTGGTAGCGAGGTGCTGCTGAGAGTTCTATTCGAAATGGAGATCTCGAGGTCCATTAATAACCCGGAAGGAAAAACTCCTAGCAGAGCTCGCACTTCTGGCATGGCCAACGAGCTTGCCGCGGTAGTAGCATGGGCATCGGGAATACACAATGTTGTATACCGACAGTAGTGACTGTAGGCTCGACATCCTCTTGCTCAGGCTTGACTACTGGATGTAGGCCTTTCCAATGACTTCGACTCGTTCCGTCCGTGGGCGATGTCGGGTGTGCTTTGACTGGATTGATAGCGATCGATCGACGACGATGAATCAGTCAGTAATTATTGCCTTTTACTACATAACTCACAGACGACTCGAGCCCGTCGTGCCAAATTCCAGTTATGTGACATCCTGATAAACAGGGGGGTTCATCCGTAAGGAGACAATCGATGAGGGGAATGAATCCACGGAACATCGTCTGTTTCTGCCAAAGTTGAAAGCATCCATTATGTTCGCGATCGCTGGCCCAACCAGCGCTATAGCCACGCCGGAAAGATGCCCGATGCCTTTGTTTGCAATTCCTCCGCGAAAACAAAAACCAGGATGATTTCCTCGGATTTGGCGCTCTTTGATTGGGTTGCGTGGCTGTGAAGGATTTGATCAAGAACCGGTACAGCATGTGCTAGGCAAGGTAGCACGTAGATTGCGCTTCGACTCGATCCAAAATCTGATAGCACGTCTCAATTGTATGATGTACATTCCAGTATTCAAAGTGCAATGATTTGGATAGTTATAGAAACCCAGATGAGATAACTTTATACCAGAGGCCAATTGGTCCGTGCGGTCAGAAGGCGGGCGGTGATTGGACGCTGCCCCGCCATATCCGCTACGGCAGTTACGACTCACTCGCAGCTTCCCATCGCAGGCTCCAGCTTTACCTATCATTCGTTTCGTTGCTGATACTCCCTTGCTTTCGAAGACGAGACGAGACGAGACTTCTCTCATCAAGGCGATTGCTTACAAAATTGACCACCGGACAGAACAACGTGAAACACGACAAGGACCCTGCGAGCTGTGGGCCGTCGACCATATTCGTCATTCAACTGCGCCGTTGAAACTACAATATCGGCACGCGATCACTGCTCCGAGCTTCTTCAGGGCGTTCGAGTTGCATATAAACTACATTCCTCCGTCCATATACTGCGGAAGAATCCGACAAACACAAAATGCAGTCCATCCCAGATGCGCGCCATCAGACCTTTGAGGAGATCTACGGTCCCCCGGAGAACTTCCTCGAGATCGAGGTTCGCACCCACTTATCCTCTTGCCTTGTAATAAGCATCTCACTAACATGCCCATAAAATAGGTCCGCAACCCCCAAACCCACGGCACATCCCGCTCAATGTACACATCCTACGAAATCGTCTGCCGCACCAACATCCCCGCCTTCAAACTCAAACAATCCGTCGTTCGCCGCCGATATTCCGACTTTGAATACTTCCGCGACATCCTCGAGCGCGAATCGTCGCGCGTCACAATCCCACCTTTACCGGGAAAAGTTTTCAC
This sequence comes from Talaromyces thailandensis, assembly GCA_019828575.1. Lineage (NCBI taxonomy): Eukaryota > Fungi > Ascomycota > Eurotiomycetes > Eurotiales > Trichocomaceae > Talaromyces > Talaromyces thailandensis. Next base: position 31,529 of record JACVQZ010000203.1, read on the forward strand.
GAATCGGTTTAGTGATGAGGTGATTGAGCATAGGAGGGAAGGGTTGCAGCGCTTTCTGCAGATTGTGGCCGGTCATCCGTTGTTGCAGACGGGGAGTAAAGTGTTGGCTAGTTTTATTCAGGGTGAGTGTATTCCCCTTCTGTAGGCTGATGGGAGCAGCCCTTGCTGATGATGATTGTAGATCCAAATTGGGATCGGAATGCATGGTAAATGGATGATTCGATAATTTACGAGATGATACGCTGCTATGTCTGCAAATGTCGACCATTTCTAGCAAGCCAAAATAGGATGCATTTACCTTCTCCAATGATTTTTCTCGTCTTTTGTACCGTTTTCTTCTTACAGTTGGTGGTGCGTTTCCCTGGGCTGATGTTTTACAAATACCTGTTCAATGCTTTCGAATGCGATTGTGGACTTATATTACCTTTAGTTTGTTTTGTCATTAGCGCATCTTTACCATCTAGGAATCAATTATCATCAAGTCTAGCAAGTAACGGATATGCAGAAATCTAGATTTAGATTCACTAATCCATATCAGTCTAATAGTCCGTTGAAAACAGTCAAGAGAGAAAAATATTATCAATAAAATCCTCCGGTAAACAGTTGCAGGTCGTGAGTCACAGCGAGATGAAAACAGGTGAAATCAGTTGATATCATTCCAATTGAATGGTGGAAGCGTGTTATCTTCCCACAAACCTGGAGCTGCATTGCCGGCGGATGACGCAGACGTGAAACTACCGTTGTGGTTGCCCATGGCCGAGCTCGAAGAAAACGAAAAGGACGAGGATACCGTGCTTTGTTGTCCTCCAACTGTACTCGACGACTCAGGTCCGGTGACTGATTGACTCAATGGGGTCAGGGGTGGTAAGAGTGAGCTTATAGACGTGAGACTAGTCGATTCGGTCGAAAGTGGTTTGCGTTTCTTGTCTGCTGAACTCGCACTACCCAACGGTGGTGGTGACACTAGAGGCGGTGGTAATGAGATTGACTGCGGGATTTCTTTGGATTTCCCGGATGATGGCGTTGCAGTCCTTTCCTTCCCGTTGTCACTGATAGTTGGCGTATTTTCGTTGCTGTTTTCACGCTGTAGCGACACTATATTCCCGCCACTGACACTCCCACCCTCACGGTACGCATTAGGGAACTTGGTTCTAAATCTATCTCTGAGATCGGTTGCACGTCGATGTGACAGACTCAAGTGTTTATCTTGCTGAATCAACGTCCATTGAAAACCGTGCACTGCGTAGCCTTTGAGGAGGGCTTCATCTTCAGCGGGTGTAAATGGCCGGCGCGATCGGCGCTTCGACTTGATCGTAAAGTATGGCTCTGATATGCCTAAAGATGAAAGGGTTGACTTGGATTTCGTGGACTGTGTAGGCGTCCCTTTAGCCGGTAAAGGAGGCTGTGGAGATTCAAGCGCAGGTCCGGGCGTCGGTATGGGTGTGGGAGTAGGCGGTTGTTTAGATCGTGAAGAGGAAGGTGTTAGCCACTGCTCACCCACCTGAGTTGCAGAAGACTCAACCGCCTCTGTCGATGTAGCGCTATTATCCTTCGGTCTAGGATCAGGTAACAAGATTTTACCACCGGCCCCAGATGTCAGAGACTCCGCATTCATCAATGCGTTCGCAAGAGTGTCTTGAATTTGCTTGGTGGCTTCATTTGGGTCGGCTGCTCCATACGCCCAAGGGCAACAGACTCTAAAGCGGTCCTTTAGATTAGCTGCACTGCGCTTGTTGAATTTCAACTCCGGTTGCTGGAGGATGGCCGTCCAATTTCCAATGCCACATTTGAGCACGCCTTTAAGCAAGTCAGTAGTCTCCTGTTCAGTCCATCGCCGAAGATTCTTGCGCGACCGGCCGCGAGTCTTGGGTGACAAAGGTTCATCTGCGTCAACTGGCTTGTCTACTGGGTTCTCACTATTGTCAGCCAGAGAATGACTCGCCTCTTGACTATAACCGTTCGCTTGCTGTTGATCAAGCTTTGACTCTTCGGCATAGTCGACATTAGATCTGTCAAGACTATTGGGGTCCAAGATCTCCTCTAACCGGAGCTCCCGCTTATCCGCTTGTTTCTCGGCGTGCTTCTCGGAGACTACCAATTCTGAATCAATCGTTGGCCTCGTGAATATTGACGGTAACGAGCCCGGCTCAATAGGTGGAAACAATGCTGCATTTGGAGGCGGTTCATTAAGTCCATTCAAGATGGCAAATGGACCGAACGGAGGTGGCTTCTTCTCATTCTGTGTCTGCGGAACAGGAAGTTGGAGATGTTCGCTAGAGAAGTGGTCGTTGAGTAGATCTATGCGGCGACGCTTTGATGCATTGTTATCCTCGAATAAGTACGGCAGCTTTTCCACGGTCTGAAGATTGATAAAGTCCGGTAGAATGGTCTTCGGTGGTGGCGGAACGTTCGCATTGAGGTAGGTGTCGCCTAGATCGGTGTCCGACGTGCGAGCAGCATTCACAAACTCTTCCAGTGTAGGAAGCCTTTCCGGAAGCTGAGGTCCAGCCGTTAGGGTTGGAAGGCTCCCATTCGTAATCGTTGTTGCTGCTGAATGAGCTGCTATCTCGGATTTATGGGGGAAGGGCGTATCCCACGGCCGGCGCGACACAGGCTGCCGCAATGGAGCAATGCGCAGCCCAGGTAGTTGAGCGTGCACATCGCGAATTTGAGGCAAAGACGTTTCTTCGGGAGGAGATGAGGGCGGACGGTCCCGGTTTTTCCGCATTTCTGGTGGTGTTAGGATTCTAGACCGCGGCAATCGGTTTTGCGGAGTGACAGGTTGGACATTGGGATTGACGTGGGCGAAGAGGAAAAGCAAGTATGCAGTCCTCTGAAAGCAATAAATGAGTCAGGTGTGGTGCGATGGAGGTAGGGATGATATTTGCCTTCCATCTGAGTATTTAGCAGGCTGTATAGACGGAGTGCTGGCTGAGTCCGTTGAAAGAGTTGGAGGACGTTTTGACTTATGCTCGTGACTCAGCAAGAAGAGATGGCTGCCTGAGGCCCTCAGGCACATTTCTATTGGGTGGGACAGGCACGGGCCGCGGGAGCTGAGCCTCAAAAACATTGCTTCAAGAACTTTATGATGTCGTACCTTGGTGAATAATTACCATTTGATATACTATGGGCTCCCTTGGAGGCCTTAAAAATGAACTTGAAATGCTCACTGCTTGCTCTTCAATGCTGGTAGGCATGGAGAGTTAGGGCAAACATCACAATATACACGCCGGAGATACCGGCTTAAGAGCTTACCTAGCTCTAATCCGATTAGAGCTCAGCATGTTGTATACTATGTACAATGTCGCTGAACTACCTTCATAAGAGGGAGGAACGAAGACACCAACGCGTTGTTAACTGAAAAGGGGATTGAGACATCCTCACTAACGTGGTGGCTTGTATTCCTGGTTAATAACACCGTCCTAGACGCTCGTGTGTTCAATCGCGGTGGCCTTCTTTGCGTGACTAAATCCTACCTATGGCGTCTCTGTGGGCGGCGCTGGAATTCCCCCGGGGTTTCAGGCCGCTTAACAGACGTGCCAAGCCTTCTCAGGGCTGCGATGTTATCGACTATTTTGCCCTGAGACAGGCTATGCCGATGTCATTTTCGGGGTCTACGACAGATGCCATGATTCCAATTCGTATGAGAGTAGTGAGAAATGGTCAGATGAAGATCAATTTTTGTGATCATTAAAGGCCTGGATTGCATCAAACTGAGGATCCTAGCAAGTCCGAAATGCTCAACGATTTGATATCTATATTCCGCCCTCATATCAGAGTAAGTATTTCTCACCAAACACCGCCCATGGCATCATAAGCATCAGGCAAGGGGGTTCTATAGTGCATTTGTCCACTGAAGTCGTAGCGGAGCGTGAGCTGGGGTGTGCTAGATTGATTAATCATATTAACACAGATTACAACCTCGTATGCTGTGTAACCTAGGTTCCAATCAGTCAGGGGTAAATAGACGAAATCTGAACAATTTCTGATCTATCCAAATTGTACGTGCTGATCATGTCTTGGGATTTAGATTTCATTTGAAGATATACAATAGAGCTCTGTACTTCTAACATTTCAAGATAGCCCAAGCCCTCCGCGGCAGAAGCATGAGGAGGTCAAGAAGCAATTCCCAGCTGATCGGCTTAACAGCCTCCTCTTTGAAAATTAAGCAAGCCCTTAATCAACTTTCCTATGAAATGAAATCTGTCTACCGACTTTTCATCGTCGCTTTGGTGATCATCGCCGGCACTACCGAAGCTACTATTGGATGATCATTTTCGGATTATCTTTTACACACCCGAAGAGAAGGTGGAAAAGACAATGCATAAGACTACCCACAAGATCAATGTCTCTTTACGCCAAATTCACTGCACTGCTTTAGGGAAATCTGGGGAAGCCAGGTCCGCAGATCCCGATCAGATCTAGCATATGGTTCGAGTTACATTTCGATTAAGTTTGCGAAAACATTCAATATCCGAACATTGCCTACTCGGCTTGGATCACACCCACCAGACACGTCCGGTGATGCTGAGTTGGACCTGATGGTCTTCACTAAAGCTACTTCCAAAACTGATTATGGGCATGGCAAAAAGTTATAAATACGAGCTCAAGCCCTCCCGATCAGAAGGATAGAAAGCCTCAAGAATCAGCCCACAATCAACCAGATCAACAATCTTCTTTTCAAAAAGTCTCAAGTTCGTACCATCTCAACAAAATGAAGACTTTTTACCAACTCGCCCTGGTCACTTTGATGGCCATTGCTGGCACCACCGAGGCTTCTGTCTGTGCCAACAACGCCATTGCCCCAGGTTATTGTTGTGCCAGTGACAAACTCACCCTTGCCCAGCCCTATTCCGCCCAGGGTATCTTTATCTCTCTTGACTGTAAGTAAAAGGATGCGTCTGCCTACATTGATTTACTAGCTCATTGTAACTTTGCGCAGGTACGCAAGCAACCACGTCTTCGACTCAGTTCAGCTGCTCCGGCTCTAGACCTCTCGCACGATGTGCTATCAAGACAGTAAGATAATTTCCCCAGTTCTAGAGGCACAGTCACTAACATGAATGTGCTTAAAAGGGATCTTCGACAAGCGGTAATATCCTCGGATATGCTGCCCCTGACTCTTAGGTCGAGCGGTATGAGTTAGCAAAAGCATCCACGGTTTGCAACGCGCATACCTACCTTGTATGGTCATACTCATACATGTCTCGGGCAACGGCAGAAAAAGATGAACCGTTGTAACTGTCCTTAGCTCTTGAATAGTCGGATCACTGCTGTATGTCGCTCAGCGGGAGGATTTTCTTTCATGTCTTCGTTTGCAGTCTGTATTCAAGATATCGTTTCTAAATAGCTTGATTGCTTTCGCTTTTAACACTATGTTGATGGTTAGTCTCTCGTTCGAATTGGAAGTATTCGGACACGCGACAACATCTATGCATTTTTCCGGGTCTCGATCAATCAGACTTTTGTAATAGCGATTAATACTCTCAGCCCTTCAAATAATTGCAAGGCTCGCAATGAGGGGGTTCCAGTAATATATAGCACAAGTTCATAGGCAGTTGTAAAGTAAGGAACAAGGAGAAATCAGTGGTCGAGACCATGTACATCTCGGATAATTATTATTCCGGCACTTTGTCTGATGTGGATTAGGGCGACGCATTTCGACTTCACAACTCGTTGAGCATGTCTTTGATCCTAATGGATTCGAACACCGCGCGAGTCTTGATGTCAAGATCCTGAGATTAATGCAATGTGAAATATTCATTGGATGCTCAATCGCCGAGTATGCAAACTCTATTTCCAACATGGCCCTATATCCTCTTTGGGATCGTGGAGCCACTCTCCATGTGAGTACTCCATGCCTCTCCTGACGGACACTTGAGAGGGTCAGCCTTACACGAAGTGTCTACAAATACTTATATTATATTAGGGTCGCCGGCACTCTCGCTCCTATCATTGATACGAATAACTTCATCGCCGGCCAGACCTCCCTAGCCCACCCGCCTATGCTACCGCACCATCCCAGCGTTCTCGCGTTGAACTATCAACTTGCAAACATATACGGTCTTGTGGGCATGCTTGCCTTGGGAGTGATATACGGAACCTCTGAGATTCACGTGCTGCGCAATGCTGTCGTCGCTCTGGCGATCGCAGACCTTGGCCATCTGTATGCGACTTATGTCGCCATGGGACCGGATCTGTACTTTGATGTCGCATCGTGGTCGCCAGTCAGCTGGGGCAATATCGGGTTCACAGCCTTCTTGTTTGTGAATCGCATCGCCTATCTATTGGGATTATTTGGGTCCAAAACCTCCAAGTTGAAGAAGAGAGATTGAGGGTTCATAATGACGAGCATGCAGATATATGATTGTCTCGAATTGATTTTGAAGTTATTGTGTCGCCTTTACATGATGCCTTGCTGTTTAGTTCCTACCGATGCAACCTGTAAGAAGGTGTTATAAGAACGTAGTAGTACAGGTAAGAGTGTAGGCTTATGTAAGGGTAGGTATATATATTACTCATAGCTATTTACTGCTCTTGAAGAAGGCCCTTTACTATAGTCTTAAGATATATAGTCTTGCTGGCTGATTAATATATGATTGTTATGAGCTAACCTCATATCTCTGATTCAGGCTACATCCTCATGAACAACCGCTTCTACACCCAAAGTACAGAAATACAATTGCTAAATATAAAGCTATTAGCTAATATTGACTCTTATACTAAATAAGAAGCAACTTCTCATCATCCTCATCACGTTGTCCATCAGTCATGTGTACCTTATACTCGGCTTGCAAGCCGTTTCAGAACTCTTCAACTGAAGAAGTAAAAGAATAAGTCCGGGCCAAAAATCTTATACCTGCATTTAGTACACGAACCTTTCATGGTACGATCGCGTATATCAGACTACCGGTATGTAGAAAGTTCCAATGAACAGCAACACAGTATACGCAAGTGCCAAATCACAGGCTTCTGAGTCCAAAATGCGAGAGGCTGGTGCTTTGATAATTTCTGTTCGATTTTGTGAATTATGCTCAGTTATGAAGAATCCAGAAAAATCAAGGACGATAAGAGATTGGATGTCTTCTTCTTCCTCATCAGAGCAAGAAGGGGTTGTCATGATGATTTGTAAGCTATCATGAGGGGTCAATATTGGACTGATATCTAGGTTCCTGAATAGGTGCCCTCAAGTACTCTTTTATCTTACAAGATCTAGCAGTCAATTTCTCTGCAATGTTGGAATCCCGCATTATCTTAAAAATAGGTAATAGTCGGTAGGGAGATGTCTTCCTAGCATTGGACAAACGTGTTCTAGATATCAGGCAACTGCAGTAATCCCCTTCTCCTGGTCATTTGTGATGGTTTCGCTGTCAATGTCCTCGTCACGCACAACTGAATTGAGTATATCATCCGCGAAAACAGCCGTTGCCACTTTTGACTCGGCGTATGGAAACAGACAGTTCAACCCGAGATAAACACCCGCGCTTCCGGCGAAACCTAACAACCACCCAAACTCATACGGATGCACGCCAACGCCAATCCGCACATTTGGATTAACTGAATTGATCAAGCCGGGCAGACTCGGCGCGGTTCCGGCAACAAAAGCAATTAGCGCATGCGCGTTGAAGCCACGTGTATACCTGTATAGACCCAGAGGCTGGTACAGCGCGAAACAGTCGTATTTTCGACCCTTGACGAGCCAGAAATCGCAGACCATGATCGCGGCGATTGGACCCAGGAAGACTGCGTACGCGGCCATGAAGTTTAGGAAGTTTCCTGCAGACGCAAGGATCTTCCAGGGGACGAGGCCCCATGCTATGAATGCACAAAGGAGCTGACCGCGGCGAAGGGTTAGGAAGCGAGGTGCAAGTGCGGTAAAGTCATTTGCTGCGGAGAGCGAATTTGCTGAGATGTTTGATCCCAGTGCTGCGAGAGCAAACGAGAATGCACCGAAGAACCGGCATGCGCGACTACTCCAGAGGCTCACAAGGACGTTTGGATCCCATGGGATAGAGTCGGTGTGGTACTTTTCTTGGCCGGCGGAGGAAACGGCGATTCCGACGAAAGCAATGAAGGTAAAGAATGCAGGTAGCAGAAATACGTAGAGTATGTGCCAGCGTGGACTAACGCAGGAATACCGCGAGAAATCGGCTTGGTTGACGCTCAACGTGGCGTAGTTCCCGATGACGGCTGTGAGCGACGACATCATCGCCCAGCTGTACGATGATCCACTCAGCTGACTCCTCTGAGCAAAGAGATCGCCTCCATCAGGAGTAGCAACAAATGCCCAAATGAGCATCGCGATCCAAGCGGCTGGGACAATGATGGATTTGAAGAGGAAGAGCCAGCGAAGTTGGTTTGGGTGCACGAGGAGAAAGGGGATTTGAAAGAGCCAGAAGAGAAAAAACCCAACCATTCCTTGGGTTGTTATACCTTCTTCCTCTGGCAACCCGTTGGGTATCCTCAAGAAGCTGGGCCAAATTGCTCCGAGCATGACAACAACCGAGTTGCCTCCGTTCACACAGTTCGTCGCAAACCAGAAGACGGCGAGGATTAACCTTGATATGATGGGAACGTAAGAGCCCCAGAAACCCCAACTTGCACGGGCGATGACGGGGAATGGAACGTGGTATAGAGCGCCAACGGCTCCGTTCATCGCTATAACGAAGGAGAGGATGAAGAACCCTAAAGCGACCAAGCCGAGTGACTCTTTCCACGACAATCCGATTGCGATAATACTGCTCGCTAATTGCCAGTTCGCAACCGAGAAGCAGTCGGATATCCAGTATCCAATGAAGCTGATGACGGTCCATTTCCGCATCGACAAAGGAACGGGGTCCAAATCTCTGTTTGTCCATCGCACATTCCCACTTACAAAACTGGACTCGCTGTGCGGTATTCGTAACCGCAACCAGCGAGGCGAAGAAAATCTCATGGTGGTTCAAGTTCCAGCCAGTGAGCAAACTGTTGCATGTCCTACGACGGATGGTTGGTGATGTCTAGACATATCTTATATTTTGGTCTGTCACCCACGAAAACTTTGCTCCGGCTTTCGTTGTGATAAGAAAATCTAGGTTCATTGGATACTTACTCTATCTCGGTTGCTATCGCTTTCAATGGCGGGAAAGCGGCCGAGGTTCCTGTTGGAATCCGACCAAGTTAAAAAAAATGACTGTTATCCAACTTAGGGGAAATTCCTTTTAGATCCAACATATCCTTATCACCGATTAGGTACCTAACGGCACCTGGTTCGTGATATGTCTCCCACTACTGGAGCGCGGCAGTGAAGCGAAAACCTCCGTTTTTACTAGCCGGAAAATCCCATCGACTGACAAGAAATCAGGAATCATCAAGGTTTTGCCCAGAAGATGGCCTTGTTGGATGAAGATAATGCTTATCTCCAATCGGCTCAGGTACGACCAACAGTCCAGCGGGGATAGCCGATACATCTGGATTCCATCGGCGGATGCCGCTGCCATAACCCTATGCAGGACCGATAATAGACAGAAATCATGACTCGCCATAAGAACTACCCTCTACTCACCCCGTCATTTGCCCCCTCTGCTATCCTTCCATCTTCAAAAATGCTCCCACCCACATCCACATATCCAGGGCTTCTACCGCTAACACCCGAGCAGCTTGCGCTCGCCTCCGCAAAATGTCTCGCCCTCCAAACCTCTGGCCGAGTAACACACTCCAAACGCCCGTTCGCCGCTCTTCTCCTCGCACCTGATAATACATCAGTCTTAATGTCCTCCCTCTCCCTCTCGCATGTCCGTCATGCAGAATGCGAACTTGCCCGCAACGCCGCAGATAACTACGCATTCGATTACCTAGCAACTTGCACTCTGGTCTCAACCTGGGAGCCGTGTGCCATGTGTTCAGGGACCATATACTGGGCGCATATCGGCCGCCTCGTTTATCTTGCGTCCGAGAAGGAACTGCAGAAGCTGACGGGGGTAGGGAATGTAGAGAATCTCACGCTGGATATGCCGTGCCGCGAAGTCTTCAAGGCTGGACAGACGGCTGTGGAGATTATTGGACCGTTGACAGAACTGGGATGGGAGAAAAAGGTTGTGGAAGATGCGGCGCTTTTCTGGTTGGAAGGAACCTGACGAATGTTCTTCCAAGTGCCGGGGGAGCCATGGAAGAAACGATTCTAGTTTGAGCGCTACAGCTCCGACAGGTTGGGTTGAAAGATAGAAAGGATTTTTGTGTCTTCCTGGGGGAACTAGTCATGTTCCAGGTAAAGGGTGAGGGAGATGAAGACATCGGAGAAGATAATCACTCTCAGAGCTTGACAAGAAGGGGGATGGGTAAAAAACGAGCTGCTTCTGGGGTGATACGGATTTTGACCGTGATTCTAGTCATTGGTAATCCTAACCCTAGAAATATTACTAGATTAGGAAGTTTCAGAGTTAGGGTTTTATATTACAAAAAATACAGATTGTATTAATCCTGTAATCTTTATTCTATAGGTATTAATTGTTATGTAATTTTAGTTTTGGTAAAAAAACATATACGACTCGGTCATTTCGACCGTCATGTCAACATCTGCCTGTGACGTATCTTTGGTCTGCGACGTTATAACTTATGCTGACCTGTTAGTTCCAAGAATTAACTCGTCAAGTTCAAGAAGTCCGGGACATGTGGCGTGAGTACAAATCATAAGCGGCGAAAGGGCAAAAACGGAGGGACGGAATATACCTAATACAGTACTGTAAGTCTCCCCAGATTGGGGCTACAGGGCGGCCGCTCCGTTCCCGCCTGGTTATCAAATAGGGGCAACATTAGGTAAAGGCTGTAACTGATGCGGACTGCCCCAGACAATTGAAGGTACTGATTCTTTATAAACCATCTGGAATAAAATAGGGCTATGGCACGTGTGAAAGTTACGTCGAAGTACTTCCCCGACTCTTTAAATTCCTCTACACTTCGTCTGCTCTGCTTAAGCGTTGTCACAAATTTTCGACTTGCTGCTGCTGAATACGGTAGTTTTAGCCACCTGAGATATCATCGCCGAATGGGCTCTGGTATATCGAGCACCTCGGCACCGCGACTTTCAAGATCCGACGACCACTCTGATCGCCAGAATACGGAAGGTACAATGGATAAAGGTTCATCGAGGCCGACTCTCTCGCCGGCAGAGTTCCACCTATACAATAAGTTTGCGGTGCAAATGAATTATTTTGTAAGGGTTTCCCTGACCTTCCATTTTCTCTCCCTTAAAATGCGTTGTGATTTCTGATGCAAAGAATTGTGCTGATGATGGATTAATTTCCATAAAAAGCACGATCAATTCAGACGTACCTGGGACGAATTGCAAGAGATGAGCAAGAAGGACCAACCCAGCCAGTCTGAGGCACGAGCCCTGATTAGAATGGGACTCCAATTCTGTTCGGAATTACATATGCACCACCGCTTTGAAGAACGTCACATTTATCCGGTATTGAGGAGGAGAATGCCTGATTTTCAGCCACACCATAGTCTATCCAGGCAGCATGAAAAGATTGATGCTGGTGCTGACCAGATGCAGCGGTATCTTGAGCAATGCGCTTCTGGAAAACAGGCATTTTCAGCTACAGAGATTCGCAAAATCATGGGAAATTTTGGATCGACACTATGGAGTCATTTAGACGATGAGGTGAAGGTACTTGGGGCAGAAAACATGAGTAAATACTGGTCCCTCGACGAGTTCAGAAGTCTCAATTTGTAAAATTTAATGTGAAGTTGTTCAAGCCAAGTATCTAGGTAGCTATACAATAAAAATAATTAAAAGTGCCCGAGCGAGAGAAAGAAAAGCTAGCTAGGAACGTCGGAGCCATACATGTTGACTCCCAAACGCCTCAGGTTAGCTTCCAATTCTTCGTGCATCCCTTTCCAAAACTTAACTGCATACATAATTGATAACCTGGAGCAGGCCCTTCAATTTCCCCTTCTACGACAGTTTCCGAAAAGATCTAGTCATCAACCTGACTCCCCGAGTTTGTGAGCCCGTTGGGAGCTCACGAGTCCGTCCGGGCGTTCAAACAAGAATGAGCTCGTTTTAGTGATTTATCAACATTCTTCCCAGCGCATAAGATACGTGACAGAGAGCAAGCCCTTGCATGGGCGTTTTACTCTGGGCCGATTCTGAGGTATAAAGAACCCAGTATGTCACGCTTCATACGATAGTACGTGGGATAATGAAAGAAGAATCAACAAGCTATATTTTCTCTCTTTTTCTTTCCGTCTTGACATCAGATTCCACAGTAGGGCTCATATAGACCTTTTGGTGGGACGATTTGTGATATATTATGAAGGGTCATCATTGTACGAAATCCAGGTGCCGACACAGATCTCCTAAGGTGCCTGTTTGACGTGTGAGATTGAACAGCCGATCTCTCTGCCTTGTTGATTCACCCGGATGGTTTGAAATTGCTGAAGTTTCGAACTCTAAAGAGAATTTCCTTGAGCTTTGAAGCAGCGTTTTGCCGGTTTAGATTTAATATGGAATAATGCTGTCGTAGAAATTTGATGAGGAAGACCGTTGAAAAGCCGAACTAGTTGGATTAGAAACTAAAAATGAGCGGCTAGAATAATTATGAACACTATGGTACTGATACAAAGTAAAATAAAGTTGGTTATGTTTTCATTCAAGAAAGATAGCTCTGCGCAATTCAGACACCTGCCAGCTATCAAAGATAGGGGGCTACAAGTGCGGCCAGGGCGTCAGTCACATCAGGTTCCGGGAATATCGATCGGTTGCCAGCATTCCATGGGACAATGGGGGCATCGAAGAAGAAAGACTCGAGGGCGTAAACATTGTTACCAATTTGAGTAGCAGCTGACGTGAAACTGTTGCCGTAAACAAGCTGGCTATTGGGGATAATTCCAAGATAATCGGCACTCCACCACTGGGCATCTTTCGAGAAGAAGACCTGCAAGCCTTCAGTGTCTTCGGCCACAAGAAGCACCTTTCCTTCGTACTTGGGAGGAAGATAAATTGCGTCGCTATGGTAAAGCGTCATATTGTGCGAAACATCAACAAACGTTGGTTTGCCCTGTTCCTCCGTCATGTTAAAGCGGAGGAGACGGTTATATGTGTCATCATTCACGATAAGAATGTCGCCAATCGCCGCAGCACCAGCTGCACCGTAAACGGTCGCATTGTATGGTTCGATAAGATACCAAAGTTTTGCATTGCCACATGTGTCGACTCGGATGATGGAAGAAGGAAATGATCCGATAACATAGTAGTTGCCGCGAGGATCAACCTCCGAGTCTTGAACTCCATTAATTTTCCCTCCTCCCACCTCTGTGAGGTTCACTCGGAAGAGTTCTTTGCGCAAGATCGGATCATACTTGATGAACCAGTTCAAGCCGGACCAATCCGCTCCGTTTGTCTCGAAAATGTTGGCAGGGTTGATTGTAATGCCCAGCTGGCCAGAACTCTGATCGACACGAACGCCTCCAACATGATAAAGAGGATTGTGCGTAATATTCTCAAACTCGGCAATATGTATAACCTCATTTGTGTACGGATCGTAGGTGGTTACGGTCGAGTTAAAAAGCGAGCTGCAAGGAGATTAGTCTATGTTACTCAAGCCCCGTTCATGGATGTAAAAGCTTCTTGAAAAGTACTCCTGGCGCAAATCATACTTACCCCAGGTAAAGACGACAACGGTACTGGTCGAAATCAAAGTTTTCGGGATATTGCTGATACTGAGAAACATTGATGGTTCCGGGGATGTTAGGACAGCGCTGCACATATGATCCGGGAGCTTTTTGAGTCGCGGCCGCTGTCACGAAGACAGCACTTGCTGCTACTAACGTAGAGGCGAGAATCATTATGAAAATGTAAACTATTTGAGTTTATATCGGCGGAGGTCAGTGGGTTACGTCGAATAACCCCCTGAAAATTGAGGTCATCTTGGACCTTTTGTAGGTTTGCCCGGCATTTCATAAAGTCTGCGTTTTTAAGAGTCAATGCCTATAATTCAACTTGTTTCGATTCAATTTGTTCCAACCTATTCAGTCTCTTTCCTTAATCTGGTTTGATAATTAGTAATAGGGTGGGAGTTTCTAGGCAGCTTGATCTAAGAGACTTCGAATTATGACCTAAGCAGAACCGTTGCTTGACTATGAAGAAAGTCCGGATCATTACAGAAGATCTTGATACAGTAAGCATCTTAATTGCCGTAACATAATGCCAAGGGAAGAACGATTTACTTCTCCAGCAACTTCCGGAGGTGGTCCTACGTGGCCGGAAATTGGAGAAAAGGGGTTTCTGAGGGAAATGAACGGATTCATTCGCATTTGTCATCCAAATCTAGGGCGGCTGCATCGGCCGATCCTATGTCCTTCAAAATTACTCAAACACTATCACCTATAGAGATTGATAATGTATAGATAGGATTAAATAGAAAGATCTTTTCCTTGCTTACCAATTCAATGGTTAAGCTTATAATCTTTCTACAAGCATTTTTCTGATGGCGAATTAGGGTTGCATATTCCAGCATTGTCTGGTCGCCCGTGTATAAATTTATAGGTCTTTGTATTTCGTTGCTTCGTTGAATTCGATACACGAGCGTCTGCTTTTATTTGCTGGACTTCATAATAAATCTTATTCTATATATTTCTCGTGCCGCAAGACGAATTTTCCACACCGGGTATTTGCAGAGAGTCAAGATTGACTTATGGCGCCAAAAACCGTGGTCATTATTGGTGGTTCCTTTGGGGGTCTGAAAGTCGCCCGCGGGCTCTTGAAAGACGTGCCCGTCGGCCAGGTCAAAGTCATAGTGATCAATCCCTCCGACGAATTCTATTATTGCATAGCAGCGCCTCGCATATTAGCGAAGCCGAAAGCTTTCTCTAAGAACCAATACCTGATCCCCATCAAGGACGGCTTTGCTTCATATGGCGAAAACTTCAAACTAATTGTCGGTACTGTGACTGAAATCGATGAGACAAACCACGCAATTACGATCCTGAGGAGCGATACAGACAACCGGTGTACTCTGGAATATAACTACCTTGTAATTGCGTCTGGTTCATCTACAGCATCGGCTACTGACGGCGCTTTGGCACCGTTCAAGCGCTTCGGATCAGGCGACCTCTCAGAGCAAATCAGCAACATTCAGAAATCGATAGCGTCAGCGAAGAGCATCATTATTGGCGGTGCAGGCCCTATTGGTATTGAACTCGCTGGCGAGCTCACTGAAGCTCGTCGTACCGAAGCTAGCATCACCTTGGTGTCTGCCACGAAACAACTCCTTCCTATGCTGAAAAAGTCTTCTGGAGATACTGCAGAGAAAATTCTTAAGCAGCGAGGCGTGCGTATCATCAAGGAGAGCAAAGTCATCAATGCAATCAATCAAGGCCCCTCGTGGGAAGTCACTCTGTCCGATGGTCAAACACTACATGCAGACCTCTACATTTCTGCCGTCGGCGTCACTCCTAATAACAGCTTCATACCCAAGGAGTTTCTCGACAAGAATGGATGGGTTGAAGTTGACAAACAATTCCATGTCACCCATTCAAAAAACAAGAATATTTACGCCATCGGCGATATCACTGCCTTGCCCACTCGAACCGTGCTGAAAATCGATGAGCGTTTTCCCATCTTGGTGGAAAATTTGAAGGCCGATATCCTCCAGTCTGCGACTAAGCGACCTACGTACGTCACGTCTGAAGAGATTGAGAAGAGTAAAACGATGATGTTTGTACCCATTGGTGCGGGAGCTGGTACAGGTCAGATGATGGGAATGACACCCTGGAGCTGGATTGTAAAGATGATCAAGGGAAAAGATTTCTTTGTGTCTAAAGCGGCGTCTTTGGCTGGTTTAGCTTGATATGTTTTTTAACTCTGTTGCCATGGAAAGGTGGATACGATGACTTCTAGATGTTCAATTTCATTCGACATTCATCGTACGTGTATAATATTGTTGATTAAATCAGTTGTCAATGGAGCCCCGTTTTACATATTGCAATTCCATTCCCAAGGAGTGACTTGAAGAATCCTCGTTATCTAGACGAAATAATCTAGATATATTTTGGGTACTGAGCACGCACTAAGACTCGGCAACGGCGTTGGAAAACCGGCTTGGCGCAATCCTAATCCTGCTACAACGCAATTAATTGTAATAACTATATTATAGCTTATTTTGACTTCGTGCTGCTTCTCTCTTGCCACAAAATATATTGAGCGTAAAAGACGGGGCAGAACGGTCCGTAAAAAGATTTCTCCGAGATTCCCGGAGTACGGCAGAGCCCAGGCACCTTTCCCGCAGTTGTATATCTGAACGTGCGGTAATGATCCCTTGGAAAACTTGAACATGGACCACAGGGCTTTGCTGGTTAACGAAGTAACGAAGCTATACTATAGCTTTCTTGAGATTTGACTCACGCTCGACGCGCTTCCCGGATGAAGCCTGATTCATCGCGGTCGCAATGGAGACCAATGTCGTCGCCCCACGGACATGCAGTCGTTGCAAGGTGCGAAAGAAGAAATGTGATAAAATGCTCCCAAGCTGTGGGCGGTGCAGTAGGTAATAACGACCTTTCCCATGCATTAATCCTCGATCATCCTTTCTTCTTCCTATTCATGTCCTTTGTCGCTCATCGAACATACTCCCTACCTGTTTTACTCTATTTCCGCTTCTTGTATAATTCATCGGAGAGAAGAGATTAAGCAACATGAATAAATATATCACCATCAGCAAGAAGGCTTACAAAGTTGCTGACAAATCTTTGCAGACTATCCAAGGAATGCACTTACGATGAACTTCGGAAGGACCCAGAAGACGGTGGGGGAGGTGATCAAAATATCGAGCTACAGGAAAGATTGGCTGCTCTAGAAACCATGGTATCCGATCTCTCCCAAGAAGTGAAATATCTAAGAAGCAAGCCGACTTCAAGAACGGACGATTCATCTTCCCAGTCCCAAGCACAAGAAGATGCGAGCAATCCAGATCACGCGCTTCAGCAGCTTATGGAGCATACAACTACGGCTATGGAACACGGAAGTGTCAACGCCCTGGATGTTTTTGAGACTTACTTCAATACCATCCACCACCGGCTACCAATACTATCGAAAGAAAAGCTTTTGATGGATCTCCAGGCAGTGGAGACACCTAATGACGAACTGGAACTTATCAAGGGAGTTATAAGCTTGCTTGTTATATATCCAGGGAACTTGACAAGTCAGAACGCGTCTTTTCCTCTTTCGCAATTGTATGAAGCAAGCAAACATCTATTTTGCTTGATTACTTCAGTACAGAGCCATCGGTTGAGGACAATCCAAGCAGGCATACTAATCTGCTACTACGAGATCACGCAAGGTTGGCTCAACGAGGCACATAATAGCCTCAGTATATGTACGAGGTCTGCTCAATTGGTGCAACAGCTTGAGGAACTCTCACGGCCACCCTATGATGCTCACTCCAAACACCAGTTGGACTTTGAGATTGAACCTATCTTCTGGAGTCTGTCGTTACTGCAAAGGTAAAGTTTCACATTTTGAAAGTCATATACAAGGATTCCCATATCCAGCATACAAATTACGGCATCGAATTCTCTGCTCCATACCAATACTAAAACTAAACATCTCCTGCTAGTTATCTATATAACATGTCGTGCGATGTGCTGGCACAGAATCCAACCATGTCTCGATTACAAGCAGAGGAATTATATCTTGCGAAGAAGGAAAACAACGTCTCATTTCCAATACAGATTTCTTCTGGGGGTCTTCTTCAGCCCCACCACGTACTCGAGAAGACGGCGACATCTCTCCTCGATGATGTTTCCAGTGTTGTCTACCCACAAGATGAATTCAGATCATCGCAATTCCGTCAGGCCATTGAAATCGATTACAAAATTACTGGTCTCATTATCGAGATCAAGGGGCAAGCTGAGCAATCCTTGGTAGATCAGACCGTTGGTGGTGCATACATTATTTGTTTATGGTAAGAAGTCTTCCTCCTCATAGAAACAAGCAAAAAAAAAAAAAAAAAAAAAAAAAAAAATTGAGAGGCAGTTCTGTGAAAGTCGCCTCAGTACCAGAAGCGCAACCCAGTGGCCTCCATCTAACGTGTCTTTTCTAGGGCGCTCTACAAGCTGCATTGCTCTCTTTACCAAAAAGCAGTCGAACTAAATGACCACAATTTTTCAGAATTGTCAAAGCTAAGTCTTCGACAGCTGTTCTCGGTTTCAGAGACCCTTTTTCAGGCTCTTATTAGTGGAATCATAAAACGAGAGGTTGATATAAGAATTCTCCCTCCAGCACTTTGTTGTGTCCTGCACTACAATCTCATTGCCATGGAGCTTCTAAGTGATAGAGCGCACGAATCACTTGATGGTCCCATCAGATATCTGCTACATTTATTGTGTCAAAAATGGTCACTGGCTGGTATGCTTCTTCCCTGTCTATTAAATATACGTTTTTGTGACCATTGCCATTTTTACTTTTGCTGAATGATTTTGCACAGGAATGTCACGCTTCCAACCCCAGGCTAGGTTGACCTCGCAGAACGGGCAAAGGCAGTGAGCACTGAGGTTATGAAACACTAAGGGATGTCCAGGGATCTTTATGAGTTTCACATCTTAGGAATAATTACATGAAAGGCTTTGTTGATTGCTTTTTTTGCATACTTTTATTATTAGGTCTTTGTACAAATTTAGCAAGCATGCTCCGTCAGGAATCATGCCCTCGAGCAAGCCCGCGCACGCATAATATGGGCTTGCTCCCTATGTAGACAGTTCTTTCTTCAGCTCACGTCTTGTCAGTTTTCTATGCCATATATTTTCTACTGATATCCTGGCTCCATTACAGAAAAGCACATAGGCATCCCTGCTAATGATAAATTTAATCTGTGAGTGTTATTTAAATATTAGAATGTACCACTAGGGCTCATTTGTTGTCAAATTGCCAGTGAAAATGCTTTTTTAGTTTATTCAAGTATGATCTCAAATTATGTTCAAACTTTTATTTGTTTGTTTTGTAATATTGAGATGTTTTTCTAGCCCTAATATGCATGAAATGGAAAATAGAAAATAGAAAATTATAATCATTCAATAGAAGAGTAAAAAAGAAGGAAATAAAAAGTTTTTTAATACAACATATGAAAAGGAATGTAATGAAATGTATATATGAAGAACCTGTTACAGGAACAGGGTCAGGGAATGGAGCTTTCTCGTCACGTAGCAAAAGTGTGAAGACTGTCATTTTGGATGTGAATCACACTAAACCTTGCACGACAAAAGAACGTAGAGAGAGAGAGAGAGAGAGAGAGAGAGAGAGAGAGACCCGAAGTATCCTTTCAAGAAGTAACTCATGGTGAAAGTGAGGCCAATCGAAATATCTATCTGGGAGAGTTGTGAGGCAGTGGTCCATTAGCACCTGCGAAGGAGTTTGGAGGACCTCCAGGGGGCAACTTGGGCGTGTAACGGCTCATAGCACGAATTCGGGCGCCGTAAATATAAAAGAGAAAAGGCACCGGTATCATTGCAACGCCAAGGAAACCCAGGAGACTGGTGGCCCAATTGACTCCCAGATTGAAAAACATCGGACTGGCGAACAATGGAAATCCAGCACCGAATCCAGATCGGAGCAAGCCGTTGGCTGCAATTGCGCTGTTGGCGTTCATGAGGTAGTTGTCAATGATGTAATTGAGTCCTTGAAGGAAAATTCTGAAGAAAAAAAAGCAGGGGGTCAGCATGTGGTCCGGCGGCAAGCGAATTCGAATATTGTTGCTGGACATGAGAGAATAAACAGGGGACAAAAAAGGCTGACAAAAGGAGGGGAGACCAACAAGATGATTCCAGAGCCAGTCATTATGCCGCTCAATACAGACGGAACCCACGATATACTGGGATCACTGGTCCAGGCGAACCAAAACATCCCCCCTGGAAGCAAGACTGCTCCCACCATCATCGGAATCAATCTTTCTTCCGGTATGACGCGGCCCTTTTCCTTTACCTGGCGAGCCACACGAGTTTTTGAATGGTACACGACACCACCAGCGCCGATAACGACACCGACGGTGATTGCTAAAAACGGCAAGGAGGCCAAACCAGGTGACCATGCTCTCTGTATCTGGAAAGAAATCGGGTATGCTTCAAAGAGCAGGTCTGCGACCGCGTTAGCGTCATTAATATGAGTCCACAAAGGAATGTGAAGAAACGGTAATGTGGAGTGGGAATGGGAAACCCGACTGGAGGCTGGTGGGAAACGAGAATAACGGTGAGCTTACATATAAATCCGTACACAAATGCCATGTATATCGTCATTAAAATCAGAATGGGCTCCAAAACCAGCATCATGATCGGGCGGGTTAAATACACGGACGCAATCGTGTTGAAATTCATTGGAGACTCGTCGGATTTTGCATGCAACGCCCAGTTTCCCGTCTCATATCGCAGTTTGGCAGCGCGTCGCGATAACAATACGGGTGCGTACGTTTCCGGAACTGTTAGGAAGGCTACAGTGCCGAAGAAAAACCCCATGATGGCAGTAATATATTCGGTCCATCGCCAGCCGAGGTAGGATTCAGTGATAAAAGAACCGACAATTGGCCCGGCCACAGGACCCTAGGATGCAGTCACGTTAGACGGATTCTTAATTGAGGAAGAGGGCAGCGGAACAAAAGAGACTCACGATAAAAGTCGCACTAGCAAAGAGGCACATAGCAATGCCCCGATCGACAGGAGCCCAGAAATCCGCGAATGTGCCACCGACAATTCCTAGGGGAGCCGAACCAAAGAAACCGCCGAAAAATCGACAGATCATGATAGTTTGCAAATTTTCAGCCGTCGCAACGGCGATTTGAAAGATCGCAAAGATGAAAAAGCAGCTAAAAAGGGGGATTTTGCGGCCGTAATATTCAGACATAGGGCCCCAGATCAGTGGCCCAAAAGCAAAACCCTGTCATTTTGTCAGATATTTGCTCATGATGCATTTTCATCAAGAACGATTGTCAATTTCGATGACTTCTCGCTGATTAGGAGCTGCCCCGGGGGGTGGGGATGAACACACGCACCAGAACAAAAAGACTAGTTGCAAGGACCATGACTTCTTCAGAGACACCAAATTCCACAGATGTTACAACAGTTGCCGTGCTAAAAACGCTACTGGCAAATGTAATGGTGAATGTGACCGATCCCAACGCAACCGTATACACCCATTTCTTCCACACAGGCCAGTTCATTGGATTTTCCGGATCATCGGGACCGTCCCAGGAAACTATATGGTTATTATCATCCTTCAGCGGATTGGGACTTTGATGTCTAATCGTTTCTGAGCTCTGTTCTTGAGGGGGCTCGAGTCCCAACTCTATGTCGTGTCCATGCCGGGTGCTTCCCGAGTCATCAAGACCTTTCAGACTGCCTGCTGGAGAACCCCCCTTTTCGTTCGAAGCCATCTCAATGAGCAGCAATCGACGTTGCTTACTTCACTGCGGCCCGTACTAAGCTGTCGGTCTTGTTATTCAAGGAAGATTGCCCACGATAATGACAGGGAAAAGAGACCGACACGAGTAGAATATGATATCAAAATTGGACCGAAACCGACTGAAGTACAATAGTAGTAATATGTTAGTCGCTATTATATCAAGAATTTCATAGTTCTCAATGGCTAAGTTAGTTAGGGCCAAGTTACCTAAGTCTACTCTATTGTTTGATTTGTCAGGACGTCGATAGATCTTGCGTAAGGGCGGAGACAGGGCGGGCGGCGCGGCCGCTTGCAGATTTGAGATTATCAAACCGTGGACCAGCCAGCTTTCCGAGTCCGGAATATGGACTGAAATTCCGGCCTTAACTCCGTGTCAAGCGGTCATTGAGATCATCATAAAAGGACCGGGTGCGTGTTGAAAGATGCTAGAAAATTACCAAAGATCTCACGTCTCCCACGATTGTCATCTATCGAAACGGAGTGCGCTCAATATCAGACAAGGTCAACCGGTCAACCGTCACGGAGTGTTCGCCATTTATTTGATCATCTTTTTCGTTGATTCCGCCACCAAGCAATCATGAGTAAGATCCTCGTTGTTTTTGGGGCCACTGGCAACCAAGGTGGTTCGGTCATAAACGCTGTGCTGGCCAACCCGGCTTTGAAGGATCAGTATCGTATCCGCGCTATCACGAGAAATGCATCGAAGCCGGCTGCTGTTGCATTGCGTGAGAAGGGAGTTGAAGTGGTAGAAGCCGACGTGGCTAATGGGGAATCGATCCGAAAGGCAATGGAAAATGCACACACAGTATTTGCCATGACGGAGAGCATTCATGACGAAGAACTGGTCACGAGGGATTTGGCACATGGCAAAGGATTGGTGGATGCCGCTGTCGCTGCCAACGTGTCTTTCTACATTTACAGCACCTTGCCAAGTATCAAACATTATTCTGGTGGCAAGTACCTCCACGGGGACCATTTTGATGTGAAGTCTCAGGTGGAAGATTACATCAAAAAGCAAAACATCAAAAGTGCTTTCGTCAGCCCCGGTTCGTTCATGTCGATCTTTCTGGAATCAATGGGCCCCGCTCCATTGGGAGATGGGACTTACGCTATCATGAATGTGGTCACACCACAGACCGAACTCCCCTTACTCGATACGCTTGGGGATATCGGCAAGTTCGTCGCCCTAATGCTGGCTGATCCCAAGAAATATGAGGGCAAAGTCATTCCAGCAGCTACGAAGCTTTATTCTATGCAACAAATCGCGCAAATCATGGGTGAAGTCTCTGGAAAAGAGATCCGCTATATTCAACAGCCACCAGAAGTCATGAGGAAGTTTATCCCTGCGAATGCGGCGGACCGAGTCATCGACATGATGCTTTACTTCCAAGATTTTGGCTACTACGGCCCTAACACGGCGAAAGTGCTTGAAGAGAGCCAAGAATTAGCTCCGAAAAACCTCACCACATTTGAGGAGTTCCTTCGCAAGAATAAATGGACGCTATCCTGAGATCTAGGTTACTCTGATCCGACATGGCTTTTGATTGTTTCACGGTTCCTGTGTGTTGAAGTTCCTTGTATGTAAAGTTACCTATGTATCTAGAAGCTCTCCTCTAATCCTCGACGGGTGGGAGAAAGGGAAGAAGTAAGGGGTAATTATAAAAATATCGAAATAAGCTTAAGATTCTTTTTAAAATGTCTTGGAATGTTGCTGAAATCCTTAGGATATGACGAATGAAATAGATTGAAAACAAACTACTTTCCCAGAATTTGTTATTTCCCCCACTAAACTTCCGACTTTTACAATATTGAATTCTGCTACTGCGTTTGAAACATATCATTTCGACCTCGATTTTAGGATGAAATTAGGGTAAAGGTGTAAAAATAAAATAAAAGCAAATATGTATAATCAGTGATCTTTAGTCACTAGCAGGTGGAAGAATGGCCGGCTCTGGGCCAGCAGGAATGACTCCATTTCCCCCAACCGCATTCAAGTAGCTCAACTTATACATTTGAAAATCAGTTGTCAACTTGAAAGCTCCTCTGGTTTTTTCTGACTCATCCCAGTAGAGATTACGGTACCACTTGTCAATGTTCGGATAATCATGACGAATCATCTTCAGGTTGCATTTGAAAATCAGATAATAAGCGACGTCAAAGCGAGCGATAGTTGTGTATAATCTGATATCAGTTTCCGTGATATGTTCCCCAAACAAATACGGTTGATTTTGAGGTTCAGCCAGATGTTTCTCAACCCTATCGAGAGCTTTGAACAAAGGATATACTCCATCCTCGTATGCCTGCTGGGTCGCTGCGAATCCAGTCCTGTAGACTCCGTTGTTGATGTATTGATAAATCCACTCATTCATCGCATCTATTTGGGACCGTAATTCTTCGGGGTAGAATCCACGGCCATTTGTAGCTGGATGTCCAGATTCTCTCAATTGAGGCGGAAGCAAATCATCAAATTCGGTGTAAAACATCCGAATTATTTCACTGCTTTCATTATTGACAACGGTTTCTCGTTGCTTATCCCACAGAACAGGAACACTAAAGCGCCCGTTGTAAGAAGGAGACGCTTTCACATATAATTCTTTTAGGGTTTTGAATCCATAGAGTGGGTCCTTTTCCGCAGTGCCAAAACGGCCTGAGAAGTACCACCCTTCAGGGCCCCTTTCAGGGTCGAGTACTACCATTTCAATGACTGATTCGAGGCCCTTGATACGGCGTACGATGTTGGTCCGGTGAGCCCATGGACAACCAAGACTGATGTATAGGACATATCTGTCTTTTGCGGGTGGATGATCTGAGTCGGTAGCACGAGAGATGAATGAACGAAAGGCCGCCTCCGGTCGTTGGAAATGACCGGTTTGAGTGATTGCGGGAGAATCGTGTGCCATCTGAAGCGTAAATTCGAATTAGAAATCAGCTTCATTTCCATTGTCTCTTTCTCCGTCAAATTTTGGCGAGGAGCGCACAATGACCCAATCGACTACTCTCCTCGACTTGATGATATGCTCGAATTTAAACAATTTGCAAGTGTGGGTTGGATTAGAAAAAAATAAGGGTTCGTCTAAAACATGTACGCACCTTTATATGCAAGCTAGCTCCAGCTTTCGGTGGCAGAAAACGGTGATGACAAGGCCAATGAATATGAAATCCTGGCGAAGGCAGTGACTGGAAAGGAAATCTTAAGATGCTGCGGCGAACAGGCGCAATTTCAAGCATTCTTCAGCTCCGTGTGGAACAAGGGAGCAAGGATCTTCTTTCGATGAAAATTTGCGCAGGGCAGCTGAATGGCTTTATGTTCATCCACCAGCGCGCCTTCATCTCACGCCACTTCTCTTTCATGAGGTATTGATGTGTTAACACTACCTAGGGCGGCCGCCCTTGTCCGCCTTGCCTGAAAATTGATTGAAAATTGAGCTTCCTTTCCCCACCAATTCCGGCGAAAGTCCCAGCGTATATTTCACGTCATGACTTTCGTGGCGAAGCTCTACTTCAGTGCGGTTTTCTGTTTTCAATTGATTGTTAGGTGTTACTCACATTCAACATCAATGCTCCCTTTCCCCAAGTATAATTGTGTCTTGTTAGTCTCAAGTTCACCACAACGAATCCTTTCAGCTCGGTACTTATCCATTGGATATCATCGAGGTAGATTGAATGCCTGTACAGACTTCCACACAGCTTGCAGTGAAAAGGTAGAAAGAATGGCGACTAACGAAGCAGCATATCTGCTGGAACCTCACCAAACTCCTCTACAGATCCGCGATGCTCCTTGTCCATCATCAGCCATCCAATGCGCGGGCTGCGGGAGCCGATGTCGTGGCAACCTCGAGTTCGCGCACCCACGACCTCGTCAAAAGCATCGGTGCTTCTGCAGTCTTTGACTATACTAAGCCTACAGTCGTTGACGACATTGTCGCACATCTAAGTGGGAAAGTGGTCTTGGGTGCATGTGACGCCATTTCGAGCCAGCAGACCTAGCGGGCACTGGCAGAAATTCTTACCAAGGCCAACAGCGAGAAGCATTTCATGGCCTTGACTGGTCAAGTTGAAAAGGAATTGTGCCTTCAATATCAGAACATGTAAAGACTCCATTACGATTAGAGCTTGGCCCCAAATCTTGAGACGATCCTCTAAATATATCTTGCATCATGTAGATCTATGATTCCAATCAATGATATCCCGCTATCATCTACCGCGTGTAGTTCGATCTCTCCAAATTCTAGCCACTCCGCAGTGATCAATCGTATCGACGAAGGCACTTGGCAGGCCCTGCGACGGCCTAGAAGTTATTTCAGAAGTGAATGTTCCTCTTTCCTTAGACCAATCTTTTAGAGGCTATATCTTGATCGGGGAGTTATTCGACTTTCAGAGAGACAATTGACGACGCCAAAACAGTGTCGGTGACCTAATTTGCTTTTAGATTACATAAAGCCCAAGAAAACGTTTTAATAGCCAGCCACCATCGTTTCAGTCAAATATATCTTGCGTGCGTCAATCTTGCGTTTTCTCGCTAGATAGCTTGGAAATGTCAATGGCTTCCGCCATCAGGCGATAGCTCTCATCATTAGGATGAACCCCGTCTCCCGAGTCGAATTCGGCATGGAGTATATCTTCTCATTTTGGAGAGAGCGGAGCGGTGTTGCAAGATCGAAGACTGCATCCAACCATTGTAGTCCTTCATCCAACAGCCACTGATTCACCAATCAACGTTTCTCAGCTTGTTCAGGTGTATAACCCCCTGGCAAAACTGTCGTACCAAAAATTCGCCTTTTCCGTGACAGCTGCACGAGTTGCTTGTAGGCCTCTATCAGCACATCCGCTGTAACCCCAAGCCGCAAATCATTCAATCCAATATTCACGATCAGATCGGTAGCTCCGGTGTGCGTGCACGCATCCCAGGCAAGACGCACCTGGCCGGGTTCTCTAAACAGAAAGTGTGGTACGGCGAAATATTCATCCTGAGGGCGCTCTATGGCTGTAAAGGTATTTCCTGGAATACTAGCATTGATGACCGACATAAAACAAGTTTCTCCGGCGAAACTCAACCGTTGCGCCAAATAATCTGTCCAGCGCCTATTTGCATTTAAAAGTCGAACACGCGCCGTCGGTCGTGGAAGAACCGAATGCAACGATCGCCTTTATGGGCTCTCGTGGCAGAACATCACCGGACAGCAACCAGTAGGAGCTACCTAGTTTGAACTGGATAAGCTAGCCAAGAGGATTCCGAAGGGCAGCAAGATACATCACTCCTTCCAGAGATATATGAGGTTTGTTGCGCCGTGAGATGGCCTGTGGTGCAATCGCCTTGCGTTACAAAGGTGACAGCGAGATTTGTAAACTCCTTCACTCGTAGGTCTACCGGATCACTTGACACTTACTACCTCTTGACCGGATATGTTACAGGGCGAGCAGGGGCGTTGTAGAACACTTGATTGATAACCAACCAAGACAACAGCTGATTTCTAATACTAACTGTAAGAGCAAGAAGCTTATACTTATAGATAGCTAGTCTCTAGGGGCTCAGGCCTATAAGAGATCTAGTATTTAAAAAAGCTTTTAGAGATTTAATAATTGATATATTATTATTTAATTCTAAGCCTCTAGAAGTCTAAGTATTAATATCTCCTCCTTCCTTTTGTATCCAATGCTGAACTTCCCGCCGACACCCCCGCGAGGGAGGACCTGCCACTATTCTGAACTGGCATCCTAGCACTTCGATCGACGAATAAATACGAAGCATGATTTCGCGATCCCTGGAGAGTTGAGACTAGGCCGTGCGGGTTCGCGGGCGAGCGACGATGATTGGCAACGGAACGCCATGTGAGCAGCACTTATGCATGGTGACTGGGGCCAGCCTTCAGCTTGAAGATTTAGCCTCCTTCTTGCTTTTGTTGTGTTATTAAGCGGCTTTTAATTTATTTCGCTGGTTTTTCTCGCATTTTCAACTCAGGCCTTGAGTCCTTGACAACGTTGCGGAACATGTATTGCCTGCCGTACCAGAAGAGGTGGCAGTCATGGATCCCCTGAGCATCTCAGCAAGCATCGCGGGGGTTGCTACAGCGGCCTTTCAGATTATAGGCTATCTGAGCTCGGTAGCATCGGGAGGAAAAGACCGTTTATCGCTGTTGAATGAGATCACACATTTATGGCTAACGATCACGGCTCTTCAGGCTCAAATCGCCAATACTCAGGGACAGGATGCGATGCCTAAAGAGCTGCAATCATTATTCGCTGCCGACACCGGAATTATCAAAGAGATTGAAGATCTCGTCAATGATCTCAACGTCAAACTCAAGTCCAGGTCCGGCTATGGGAAAATTAAACAGACGCTTACATGGCCACTCACCGAGGCCGATGTCTTGAAAGTGGTTGAAAAAATCCACCGAATGCAGCAGACTATACAGTTTGCATTGTCGCAAATCAATCATTCCATGACCCAGGAAATTTATCAAACCTCTCAAGCGGTAAAAGAAGTGATGGATGAAGCTCAGGTGAAAGAGATGATTGATTGGTTATCCCCGCTGAACTTTATTGCGAAACAACAACTGCTGTTCCGGGAACACCATGAGGGCACCTGTAAATGGTTCCTTGAAGATGATGACTTCCGTGAATGGATAAAACGCGAAAACGGCATCTTGATCTGCCCTGGAATTCCCGGCGCTGGAAAGACGTACCTATCCGCGATTGTGATAGATGAATTGGACAAACTCCGTCGGAGTAACGAAGAAACACTGAAAGATGCCGCAATCCTAATGCTGTACTGCAAGTGGGATGACGTGCAATCTCAGTCTATAGATTCATTGCTTGGCAGTCTCCTCAAGCAGATTGCGCAACGATACGGCGTCAAATCGAAGGATACGTTGGAAATGTTCACTAAACACAACGGAGTACGAACTAAGCCAGGTCGTGAGGAATTGCTATCTGTGCTGAACAGGGAGTTGCAGAAGTTTCCACGGTCATTCATTGTTATTGATGGGCTCGACGAGTTGCGAGAAGAGGATGATCGCTTAACTTTACTTGAAATCCTAAGCACACTAGAAGCTAAAGTCAACTTGATGGTGACTTCGCGGCCTCTGGATAGCATCATCAGACATTTCAGTCATGTGGATCAACGGATTTATTGTGATCTATGCGGCGCAAACAGCCTTCCTTATCAATATCATTGCTACGAATGCGATGACTCCAATTATGATATATGTCAGTCATGCATTGACAATGGCAAGCAATGCAACGGCCAAGGACATTCCCTTATCAAACAATTCAATAGCTTCCGAATTGAGGTCGCTGCCGTCGAGGAAGATTTGCTTACCTACGTGGAATGGCGTATCACAACTTCTGCATTTTTGCAGAAATGTGTAGCCCTAAAAGAAGGGTTGAGAGAAAAGATCATAAGCAATGTCGTGAATGACAATGGAGGAATGTTTCTGTTGGCGAAGTTCAACATGGATACACTGACATCGAAACTGAGGCCGGGAGACGTCATGGCGGCACTCGAGGTGCTTCCAAATGAGCTTGATGGGACATTCAAAGATGCGATGGGCCGTATCGCTGATCTATCGTTGAATCACCGCGAAATAACAATGGACTTTTTGAGATGGGTAGTTTTTGCCGACGAGCCATTGCATGTTGCGGCTATCGAGCATGCGATTGCTGTAACGGAGACGGACAATGATATCAATGAAGATTATATCATCCAGGCGCCTGTTCTCGCCTCGATGTGTGCCGGATTAGTCCAATTTGACGAATCGGACTGTGTTCGACTTGTCCATTATTCGGCGCAGGACTTTTTCCGCCGTAATTGGGAGCAATATTTCCCAGAAGGACGGGATAAATTGGCGTCAGTTTGCTTGACTTATCTCTTGTTTCAGCCATTCAAAAAGGGCGCTTGCTCTGGGCCCAGCGAGTTGACTGATTTTGATCAACGCGTCGAAAAGTACCCGTTGTTGGGCTATGCGGCCAAGCATTGGGGCAAGCATCTTGTTCAAACCTCTCGAGACGACCTTTGGGAACGCGCCCGAAGATTGATTCATGATAAAGGCTGTTTTGCGGCTTTGACGCAAGCTTTGTGGTACCTGGACAACGACGGCTATTCGAGTTGGACTGGCAAAGATGGTAGTTCTGAACTACATTTGGCTTCCCATTTGGGTTTAACCAAACTGGTGGCCGAACTCGTTGAAGAGGGCGTCAATCCTGATATCGAAGATGTGAATGGAGCGACACCCCTTGTACTCGCGGCAGTGCAGGGCAACGTGGATGTTGCAAAGACCCTTATCGAAGCTGGTGCTTCTGTCAATACCGTTGATAATACGGGTTCTTCTCTGCTTTACAAGGCCACGGACCTTTATCAAGTAGCCATTGTTGAGTTACTGGTCGGACAAGAAAATCTGAACGTGAATATCGCACATCCCAGGCATAATGACTTCACCCCATTGATCCGTGCGGCCGTGGATGGGTATACAGAGATTGTAAAATTGCTGGTATCTGTGCCACAATTGGAAATCAACAAAACCTGTTCCGAACCTATGGGCGCAACTGCGTTGGCTTACGCAGCTAGTGCAGGAACGCTTGACTGTGTCAAGATTCTTCTTTCTCAACCGAACATTGATGTCGATCTACAGGATGAAAGAGGTGCGACCGCTCTAATATATGCCGCGGAGAATGGCTACACAGAGATTGTCGAAGCGTTATTAGAAAGAGGCGCAAACACCGAAGCGCTTGAGGTTGGTACCAGGGGAACGGCTCTTATGCGAGCAATCGACTACAACGCCATCCCAGTCGTGAAATTACTACTTCAGCACGGCGCGAACGTGCACCATAAGGATTGTTTTGAGCGAGGGATGCTTCATGGTGCGGCATGTAATGGTCGATCGGAAATCATAGAGATTCTGCTCGAATTCGACCCTACCTTGGACATCAACATGCAGGATGTAAACGGTAAAACGACATTACACGATGTCGCTCGACTTGGATACAAAGATACGGCCAAGGTACTTCTAGATCATGGTGCTGATCCAACCATCAAAGATAAATTCGGCCGAACACCAATCCGTATTGCTCGAGAGGTAAACCACAGCGAAATCCTGCAACTACTTCGAGATGCTAGACGGCAGCGAGAAGAGCAGAAGAGACTTGGTAGTGATGAAGTCGACTTTCCGCCACCAAAACGAACTGACACTGGCACAATAATTCTACCCCCTCGCCGCACTGATACAGATATGTCCGTTGACAACAAGCCTCTTCCTTTATGGGCACTGGCTTATGCCGATTTGACCGACGAAGTCACAGAACGCTTATCTCAAGACTTAGATGAAGATATCGATGCCAAGGATCCAGATATGGGAGAAACAGCTCTGCATCATGCCGTCTCAAATAACAACGAAGAAATCATCCGTCAATTGATCTCTCGTGGTGCCGATCTCAATGCCACGAACAACTACGGACGAACACCACTACATCTAGCGGCTCTGTATGTCTGTTCCGAAGCCGGGGAAATCCTCCTTGATGCTGGTGCAAAGGTCGACGCTCTTGATCAGTGGGGTGCTACACCTCTCGAAATGCGTGGTGCAAGCACTTACAGGTCGCTCAACGTCTTACTTATCGAGCGTGGTGCGAAATTGCCTGATGACACAACCTCTTTGAATGCGTATCTTGAACTCGCGGTAGTTGATGGTAGTGCGGACGCGGTTCGTCGACTGGTAGATGCTGGTGCAGAGCTCTGGAGGAAGGACTGGTATGGCAGGACCCCGTTCATGATAGCTAGAACTTATGAGCATGAAGATATTGCGAATCTGTTGTTGGAGTTAGGTCGGGCGGCTGGTTCTTCGAATGTGTCTCTGAGGTCGGGGTCGACGGATGAAAGTGCGTCGACAACTGCAACTGCTGATACTGATCAGACATCCTTGATGGAGACCGACAATGGTTCCATCACACCGGATGTGAATGAAGACGTCAAAGAACCTTCCGAGCAAGCGACTCCAGTGAAGCAGGCTGAACCGGAACCCGTCAAAATACCCGAAGTGGTACCTGCGGTGACGACGATGATCTCAAAGAATGGTGTTTCATCGCAATCATATTTTTTGAAAATGGCTTCTGTGGTTCTGGTTTTGATTTTCGCTATCGTTGTTGCGTCGGTGAAACGGCATTAAGGCTTTCGAATATTGTCCACGCGTACATATTGAATGTTTTTCGATACCCAAACTTTTTAAGCACATATGTTGGATTTGATTTATTGACAGGATCTACACCATGTTCTTTTGAGTGTATAGCTTATTCATGGCGACAAGAAAATGCATCCTTATGAAGCTTCAGTTTGACTTCGTTGATCTTATAGTTTGATGCCTGGGTAAAGCTTCCACAACCGCCACGTGTAGATATACCCGTCAGAACGGGCATAAGTCGAAAGAACTCATACATCGAAATCCGAGGATGTCCGAACTTTTGATAGCCAATTGTTCTCCAATCATAGTAGCATGTATCAATACTGAAATAATAACTCATTTACAAACATACACAAGCAGACAAATGACAATACAACCCCAGAATATCTTTTCCCCAAACTCAAGAAAAAGAAATCAAGAGGCCGTGCGTCGCATATTGATCGTCACAGGGGCGTGAAAAGGCAACCACAATCGAGGGCTCTACGTAGCAGCGACGAGTATGGATTCAATTGGATTACCTAGTCTCCACGCAAAGTACGAAGGAATGAGATCGAACAACCAGTCGATCCGGGTGAATGGAAGTATCTCCAAGGAATCAAGGGAGTGATCATTCTTGGGGAACTGAGTGGCGAGAAACTTCCGAGAGGAGATGTCAACTTCTGAAGTAAATGTGAGGTATCATTTTTTTTTCTCTTATGATGATCGATTTAGTAGATGTTGCCTCACTATGATAATAGCTTCTTTGACTAGTGACCGAGCGCAATCACTATGCTTGTTCTATCTGCTTTACTTACGAATTTTTGAAGAATCAACTGACCAGTTGCTACGCCAGAATTCAAGAGATTGGTCACTCCCACGTCGTATTTACAATTTTTCACCAAGGTGGCATCAATTACAACCCCAGAATCAATAAAGCTTAACTGCATGGCCATGACTACGTAAGTAGCCCCTAGCTAACGATCCGTCGCCTTTGACAATTCCAAATAGACGGTTTTCACAACGCAGCTCAGAAATCCCAAGGATACGGATCAGACTCAAAAAAATCAAGGGGGGATCGGGCCTTAGGTAGCAGAACAGTCGTACGTAACGTAATTAGAGCGCAAATGCCGAAAGGGAGTAAACGGGTGCTTTGATCTCTCGTAAGATGGGATCAGATTCCCAGCAACCGAGTTACTGGGAATACACTAATCCCGTGGTTGGAAAAGCTAATTGACGACGGATGTCCGGCATGATTTTGGGTTTTTTGAGAAGAGAGAGACCAATCTCTTTGAGTGTTTCTGAGGCAAGGTACGGAGTAGGTACAGTAGTCATACGGACGAGACAGAAATAGATCTACTTAATTCGTAACCATTTGTTGGGGTATCCACCATTCTCGGTAATGGAGGCATTAAAGGGCCGTATTTCGAAAGAGACGAGAACACTAGGTTCAGTCACGAGTTCCGTGATCATGTCTACGATAGTCAAATGTTGCAATTCCTACGTAGTCTTTATATTCATACCCAAACATCGAGTCCCATTGATCACGAATTCGTCATATGGAGTAATCTCCGTACCACCTGTGGAGAATCTACACGAAGATCAACTGCCGAAGGAAGATACCGACCACTAGCTTCACGCATGCTGGAGGTACCTCATACCTATCTAGGTACTACTACTACGTACTACGTAGTTTGTTGGCTAACTTAACTATTGCAAAGACGAATAGCCCAGGCTGCGTAAACACCTAGCTCGGCTCTAGAGATCAGTGTTATTACTCCGTAAGTCCGGAGATTTGCCTAGATATCTTCTGTACAGAGATATAGTTGTAGAAAGCACATTTCAACCAATACTCTGACTGTGCAATAATTCCAACAGAAAAAGAGCGATGACTGCGACATGAGTGGTCATCGTCCGTGAAGATGTCATCAGCCGTTGTAGGCATCAGAGGAACGGTGTGAGCTGAGATGGGGCTCGGCAATATTTCATCGGCCGTAGATTTGCCATTCAGGCTTTCCACCAGCCTCTCGATTCTCCAATTAAGAGCACCGGAAAAAAGGAAATGTTTCGTGGTATGGAAGCACAAAGCAGAAAGAAAGTGGCTGTCCTTGCCACCCGCTAAGCCTGTTCCTGAGTCTATGCGCATCGGTCTTTGAAACATGCGCCTCGCTTGGTACCTATATGACGGCGATTACAGGAAGAGTGGCGTCCGACAGCTAATCACAAAAACTCAGTTTACTAGGTCCTATTTCAGCTGCAATGGCGACCAAGCTATTGGGTATGTATGGGGCCTATGAATCTCTGCCATATGGGCTTTTTACTTTGTACGTAATTCTGTTGAATCCGTTGGGTCCATCTTATGGTCGTTTATAAATATCCATTGTTGCCTTTGACCCTCTTGAGGCTATTACGACGCGATACAATATTCTCGTATGAATGGTAACCTGTTTTCCATGGTACGGTACAGTGTGGTACGGGGCGGCTAACGACGGTCCGTTCCTTCGGTACCAGAAATCGAATCGTCCCATCTTGCTGCATATGCAACCTTTTGAAGATGGGATGGGAGTCGGGCAGTATTCTGATTCATGAGTCAGAAAACTCCAATTTCCATCCTGTCTTGACTAGAAGCGAAGATGATTGCTGCGAAGATAGTCTAAAGAGCCAATACATGCACAAGCTGCACATGATAATAGCATCTCCGTACCGATCTCCGGTCAGGAACAGCATTCTCATGCTTATCTATCTCCTTCCTCATCCGGCAAGCGTATCGCTCTAAAATATTGCATTGCACCTTGTGATCAAAAAATTCTGCTCGCTAGCGAATATTCATACTTTCAAACATGTTCAAGTAAAACGCGAAGCCATGAAACATGTCTTTGGGATGTTGTAATATCATGATCACTAATCAAGCACCGAAATACCGAAAGAAGCAATCCATCCATCATCAACAACGCTCAAAACGTGCTAGTTAGCATTACATTGTACTCCGTACAAGACTTGATTGAATGAATCCTTTCTGACAATTCCGGAACCTGCCGACGAGACTCATACCCGAATCTTTGGGACGGATAGCTCGCCGATTCACGCTCCCATGTCACTTCTGCCCCTCCCCCCGCCCCTTTTTGTAGCCTTTTAAGTTCGCGTACGTTGGGTAACATTTTTGAAACGAAAACTCTAAAAAGTGAAGCGAAAGTCAATCTATCGATGGTTACGGACTGAAAAATGGAAGATGAAACAGAAGCAAAGGAAGACTAACGGCGTCTCATACTCTGAAAGGTTTTACTATTCCGTACTAAGTTGGTTACTTAGGGTTGAAGGAATGCAACGTCCCGAAAATGTCTGCATCGGACAAAGTTCACTTATAAAGTCGGCAAATTCGGGGAATTTGTATCTCGAGTGAGTGCTTTTGCCGGACCTAGTGTCTGTCGAAATTTCACCATGATCTTGACATCTGTTTCCCCGATACGAGATTATGAATTGTCCTTTATCTCAGAGCTTTGCAATCACGATTGTGCATTAATATTCGATCTGACACGACGTTGATCAAACGAATCATGCTTCACTCGCTTCCGCTAGGCGTCAAGGAGGGTTACTAATTCACTAGACTACGAACTCAAATCCAGATCCGATGATCAACAATCAATGAGGAAATTACTGCGTTTGGGCAGCAGACCTGTCACATCATGATACATACGACGGTACCGTAGTAGCCGTCCTCGAGTCTCGAGGTCTCGAGTTCTAGCAGACTAGCACACAATCATAAATACGTACAAAGCACAACCCACATATGCATAATTGTGAGCAAACATAGCCACGTGCGTCAGACAAGTGATTGATGTGGGAAAGAAAAGAAACGAGAAAAAGTGGTCGGAAACGTCGACTAGTAAAACTTTGTACTCCGTATATTAGGTATATAAGAGTGGGTATTCCGGCACAATACATATGGCTGAGGCAGTGAGCAGCCACACCCGCTGGAAAATTAATTTATTTTGTCTGTAAGGCAGCATTCGATCTTCTTCGACGAGTTCTAGAATAGTCAATCGAGTACAATTTTGAAACAATTACGGTAGAACCTTGGAAGGAAGACAAAGAAGATGATATAGATCATCCCGGTCCTTACAATCAACCGCCATCATGAGAAACAACATATGGCCGAATGACGACACGACGGTCTTTCTCTGTTGGTTCACCGGTTGTTCGTTGAATCTTGTTGTGTTCCTTGTCTTCAAGAACGGGCAAGTCGTGTCATTTCTCACAATGGCGGTCTGTATGCTCTGGCAACTATGATGTGCATCTTCCGGCGTTAGATCATAGATGGTTGCTCAACTCAGCTGCAACCAGGCGACGTTACGTATTTATCCAGTCTTCTTTTGCTTTTCTCTCTGACCGCCTCTCTCCGCCTCTGACGTTCATGACTCTCGTTACTGTTTCTTTACGTGGTGGGCGACGACCGGCCGTTTTTTGACCTTTCCGGGTTTACGCAGGTCCGATCATCAAGTACTACACAAAGAATTAAAACAATCAAGAAGGAAAGTTTGAAATAAGACTTAAGATTGTCGCGTTATTGGTTACACTTTATCTATTTTTCTAGATGCACTGACAACCAGGCCGTTTAAATCAAGGGAACAGTGACCACTAGAAATCAACTGAGCATTGCCAGTGCCTGAGATACGGTCTGGTCTAAAAAGGACGCCATACCATGAAATGACAATTACTTACCAAAATTATAAAAGGCGTGTCAGGCGGTACCTAATGTGGAGGTCCGGAATCGTTGCACGGGGGTCATTCGACAGAACTACAATACATACCATACCACGCTTACTATAGTAGAATAGAGTGCTCGTAGACTCGGTGTAAGTATCGTAACTTCGTAAGCCGAGGACGAAAGTCGATATGTGCGACGTAAAAAAGTAGACTACTTACATTAGTTGGAATAGTATTCCGGATTGTCCGTTCAGTCCGACTCATACAGCCTGGTAAATAATGAGCATGGCAGGTGGTCCTTGATCGACTACTACTAACTGAATCTGAACATCCATCACCCATGTCCACATTCTATGAAGTCATGAACCAGCTCATAATACTACGTATGTACTATGTAGTAAATACTAAATAGTTGCCAGTTAGTGGGTCAAAACCAACAGAGGGCTTCTGATCCAGCGTCTCGGGTCATACTTACGTCCGAAGACCCATACGTATGTTACCGTAAATACCATACCGGTACATTCTACCAACACAGTCCTAGTAGAACGGTACTTGCTAGTTGCTACATATCCTGCGATCTCCGGACTGCTTCTTTGGTCTTACGTCCTAAATTAGAAGAACGGATCTGGCTAGTGCGAGTCCAGAAACCAGGTTCCATACCATTACACAAATACTAGCCCTAAAACTAGGTGTTAGTGCCGTACATACATAATCATATACCGAGCTGCCCTACTTTGTACCCACCCATGGAAAAATGCCCGCCCCTCTTGTCACCTCTCAGTCTCTGTATTTGGATTTTTATCCTTTTCAATACCTTCGACGGTCTCTCCGAATGGATGTCCACGGTCCGGTCCTTGACTCAATACGGTGCCTATATCTTAGGTACAGCACATAGCGCAGTACATACTATGTACACAACCTGCCGTTTAGTGGAGCTACACTAAACAAGATAAGGTACGCGCCCACCCCTCCTCGTTTCAACAATTCAATTCATGCGTTGCTTTTGGATCTGACTGGCCAAGACGTTACGAGAAGAAAAGAGAAAGACAGAAAGACATAGAACCCGTCCGTCGCCTTCGTCAGAACCCAGGAGACTACGCGTGGCAAACCCGACTGTTGCTTCTCTGATTGCAGCTTTCTTTTTGTGTTCAACAAATCGACTACGGACCAGTGTACAGACTCAACGGCACCTCCGACATATGCTGTACGAGGTCTAACAGCTGTCTAGCAGATTTTATTCTCTTCTTACCAGGATTCATATACATGCAGCTGGCTGCACCGCCCCTGGTAACGAATAGGTAACCAGTTATTTCAAAGTCAGCGAGCATCTAGAACCTGGCCGCCACCACGGACTGACCACTGCACAACGCATTCCATCTCATTTCATCGTGTGGCTTCTCAACATTCTCACCGGCTCGTCGCCTTATTCTGGCACTAGACACCAATACATACATACATATACGTTGAAATCCAGCCAAGACGATCGACCACAGACAGAACGCACGAGGAAATTGCCGGTTTTTTCTTCTTTTTACATTTCGCCCATTTCAATCAAAGCCGGTCATGTCATGCCATGCCCACAGGTTCTCGAGTAGGTGACGCAATGGGCATGCCGGTAACACTGCTATTGTCTTGAACATCCGTCAGACCAAAAGAGAAACTTCTCAAATCAGAAAACGCTTTCAACGGTTGACTATTCAATTGGTGGTCTTGCAAATATGATGACGGCGGCCCCTGATGATTCGTGGGTATATCACCCAATGTCGATCCCGACTTCGACTTCAGATTTAGGGGATATGTCTTATTATTCTGGTTCTTCTTTTGCTCCTGAAATGTCTGGAAACTATATGACGCCGCCGACGACTTGTTCTGGAGACCATGACGACTCTGCTTTTGATTCTGCCAGAGCATCATCTTCTTCCAATAGAGGGC
Organism: Talaromyces thailandensis; assembly: GCA_019828575.1. Classification (NCBI taxonomy): domain Eukaryota; kingdom Fungi; phylum Ascomycota; class Eurotiomycetes; order Eurotiales; family Trichocomaceae; genus Talaromyces; species Talaromyces thailandensis. Next base: position 69,734 of record JACVQZ010000203.1, read on the forward strand.
TAGAGGTCGGAAATGAGAGCCAGATTACGAACATGAATATGGACATGATACAAAGCAATCAACTACAGACCTATCCCTTATTGTTCACTGCGTCATCGGAGACTCCGAGCTTCCAACATCTCTACCAACGATGGTGGGAAGACGATGCTCAAACCGTACTGTGGAGTTTTGACGTTCGTCAGATCAGCCTGGTCATTCGATTCGGCTTCTTCCATGACAGCGATCAGCCTCGCACGATTCTGCGTCAACGAAACGGCAACGCTCTCGAGACGTTCCTAAACTCTTTGCTGCCTCCTTTTGAATTGCAGTTTATTCCTACTTTGACGCAGAGTCAGAAAGTCGAGGAAATCATGAGGCGGTGCCAGACAACGATGCCTATGAACTTGCAGTGGAGTTGGTATCCGTCACAAGCTCTTCTGGGACCTGAGCCGTCAGTCATTGCAAACGAAATCGAGGCTGAAAGCCAGATGCATTTCAAGGCGGTGCCGTTTGAGGCATGGGTGAGATGCTCGTTGGGCTTTCCGGCGGCTGAAGCAGATTGGTTCTTTTTACAGCACAATGCTCTGTATATCATTCTTTTGAGTCATTTGCAGGCTCATCAATACGAGCTGCCTAAGTACCGGGAAGTCGAGAAGGTGAGTCTTTCGTTCATTTGGCGAGGCGGTCTTTACTGACCATAGCATGCAGTTGCTTCGACAAAAAAGCCCATTTGCCCACAAGGCCATCGTGCAATGTCTCAATCACTTCTCAGATGGAAAAGAGCTCCAGCAGATCAGCAAGTCAAGTCTCGATTTCATTGCCAGTCCTATACAAGACCTGTTTCAGAAATATCCTGCCAATCTGATATCCATCCTGAAAAAGCTCAGTGTCATCGCAATTCGATTCAAACAGACATACATCCATGTACCGAATGTGGATTGGCACAAAAGGCTGGATACCCGAGCAAAGTACCTGGACGACTTATTAGCGGCTCTTTCACCAACTGATTTGGCAAGATCACTGACTCGTTCTGATCAGTCAATGTTTGCTCAATTGTCGCGAGAACAGCTCATGGATGAACAGAATTCGATCACTGAAGCCCTGCATACACGCTGGTGCAATTTAGTAATGGCTGTGAGAGAGTGTTGTACCGCTATGCCAGAGTTTGTACAATTCTTTCAGGAGTGTATTCAAGTGAGTACCAGCATCTCGCCTTACGAAGGAAATCAGCTGACAGATATAGATACTCCATAACATGCGAAACTATAATTCGACCTTGGCTCTAATCCACGGCCTCCAACATATCAGCATCAACTTTCTCTGGGTCAATCCAACCGCTCCCATTACCACCACATCCAACACTGCTCAAACCCAAGCAGTCAACGTCTACTCCCTCACACCACAAAACGTATCCTACCTATCAGACTCATCCAACAACTACGCCTCATACCGACACGCGATGAAAGTGACACCCGGCATACCGTTCTTGCTTCCACACATCATCGAATATCGACAACGCGGCGAAGCGGCGCTTGATGAGTTGTTCACCACGACCTAACCCTTTTCCCTACGTCTTCCGATTTTTCTCTTTCTTCTATTCGATTCTATCATGTATAAATACACACACATTTGAACTCAACTAGCTTGATCCGTGATCGCTTGCTTGCTTACTTACTTGTCAGCCAACCAATCTGATACTATCCGATTTGCCTGTGTTTTGTCTCGTATCGTTTCAGGGGTTACTGTTTCCAATCCGTCTGATACAGCGCATTATCTTTTCCGGTCGTTTTGCTGTTAGCCTGTCTTTAATTTACTGTTTATCCCGGCTTTTGCAAATCTTACAGTCATTGCTTGGGTGTTTTGAGCAGTATCATACCATATACCATTATAGAGAAGAGGACACGATGCGAATCACGAAATGTAGAATGTCGATTTTTGAGTTGCTTGCTATTACAGCTTTTTTTTTTTTTTGATTTATATTATATATCCCTGCGCAAATGGTATAGTCGTTCATGCGTTGTTGATTTTGTTCTCCGTCTTGTTATGTTAGATACATGCAGCTGTTTCTTGTTCAGGTATCTCACTTCAAGCGAGAGCAGGTCACTGCTCAGCGTCAGAATTTCTTGCCTCCGACTCACCCGATTACTCACATGCCTGCCTTCCATGTAGGAAATTCGAGCATATGAGATGCGCTCAAATCAAGGCTTATTCAAATATTAATGATGTATCAAGGAAGTGCCGGACATGATAATTCAGGGAACCAGGCTCGACGAGGAGAATCAGGTATCAGGCACCACTGCCTGCATTTCCTAAAAAAAATCTGACCAAGTTTCTTCTCTGATTCCAATTGTGTGTCAATCGTAAACCGATAGCAAATTCGGAAACTAATCATCTCTACACGCAAGTCCAATCTTACTTGTTGGAATTATTTTCAAGCCCTGTCGTTGCAATTTCACTGTTATTGGACACAGTCCAGGCAGCTGACCTGGATCGATTTACGGTCATAGTATTGTTCGGGCACGTAGGGATATATGAATCGATGCATTTGATTTGTTGACGGCAATCCTTGTATGATAGATAGTACCGGATTGGTTCATGTATGATGTCTCAGTTGTATATGTTAGGGATGCGTGCAGTACGTGTGACCTCGGGACATCTAGACCTATATGCATGTATGTGTTTTGCATATAGACTGGCAGGATGTTGACAGGGATCTACCGATGGATGAGTCTAGACATGAGGTATGAGGGGATGTACCTGGTATTTCGTAACTTACTTTATCTTCTCGTTTTCAGCCGGTAAAATATACATTGGATATCAAGAAAAGGGAACTCTTGAATGTTGAATGTGCCTAACATACAAACGTCTCTATGCTTCAAGCATACTACTCAAACATTGATATTAATAACCATGATTATAGCTGGGATATATGTCATTTCCAAAAGCCCCGGCTCATACCTTGCAAGTGATGACGATGACAATGGCGTTGTTCTTGTATGCAAGATACGGCTTGCATGAGGTCGAAGCCCTAAACGTACGTATTTGCTTCACATACGTGCCCAGTCAGTTTTCAAAACGTTACATTTCCATACCGACGGAGATTTAAAGCTACCAAGTTTTCTGAAGTATTTTGGTATGTCTGAGACAGCTCGGTATCGAGGTAGATTTAGCTCCAAAGAAATGAACCAAAGGGACAGAGCGTGAAGCTATTCCCATGCATGTACACAAAGAGAGGATTTCATCTATATATGGTGACAGAGACATAATAAGCGAAGATCACTAGCAGTCTAATCTATCTTCTATCGTTGCTACCAGACACCTTTGATGGTGTATATACTTTTTATGTCAACTAGAGGCAGAACGATCTCCAGATAACTAACCATGTGGATCGTCAGTTGAGGCGAGCACATCCCATTCCTAGGTAATATTGAATGATCACCGGTCATCCTGATGATACTCTCAAACCATTGCTCGTCTAGCAACCTGTTTCTGATTCAACAGAACAAGCCCAGAAAGGAGTATGAAACTTCTACCATGCATACAAAGATGCTTTATTTTATGGATATAAAAGAAAAGTCAGCGGACCTTACCGTCTGATTCTGACCGATCAATCGCCTAGATTTGACTCTTTGTTCAAATTGTCCACATTTAAGTCAGATCTCTCGATCGCTTTCTCATTTCTCATCCCAAGAATCAAGACACTCTTCAGGAAACAAGCACAAATCCAAGCGCTGGGTTCCTGTGCAGAGGCTCAACAAGCCCATCCAAACCCCTCTAGCTAGCTAGAGAACATCATCCAACCTTGAAAATATGGTGTACATCATGAAAATCTATATCAATTGTTTCGAGTGCATAGCATCAGAGTTGCTGGTTGGTGTTGCGGTCTTGGTAAAAGAAAGCATGAAGCTAGTGAGAGCGGCACCGGGTCCTTCCATATCGTCAATTTGTACCTGCCGTGACTGGTCACATTCGATATCAAACGCTTCTTTGCTCTTTCCTTTCTCTCTTCGTCTTTGAATAGTTCAGACACTCCGAATCTCTGGCTTAAAACATCGCTCGTTTTGATCATTTGTGGTTGACTTCTGCCGCTCTCATTTCATCATCACGCTTGCCCTTCTCGCGGCGCAGGAGGCATCAATTCGATATTGAATAAGTCCACTTTGACCCGTGCCCATCACTGACAGCTTCGCTCTTCCACATCTCAACCCATCAAACAACCAACATGGTCTACACAATGAAAATCTACGTCGACGGCGGCTGCCGACGCAACGGCCACCCAACCGCCATCGGCGCCGCAGCAGCATGCATCCAACACCGCTCGGGGAACTACGACAGCTGGACACGCATCGTCGGCAACGGCCCCAGCGACGAACCGCCGACGAGCCAACGCGCCGAAATCACCGCTGTCATCATGGCGCTGGAACTCGCGCTCGAGAAGTACAGGCAGTTAGATGGGAACCCGTATCTGGATTTGGAGATATTCTCGGATAGCAAGTATGCGGTGGGGTGTATGACGAATTGGATATATAAATGGGAAAGTAATGGGTGGATTAATTCGAGGGGGGAGACCGTTGTGAATAAAGACCTGATCAAGGAGGCGTCGAGGTTGGATAATGATGTTGCCGAGGAAGGAAGGGTGACATATACGTGGATTCCGAGGGAGAGGAATCAGGTTGCAGATGAGCTGTGTAATAAATGTCTGGATGAGCAGGAGAGTGAAAGGATGAGTGATAGCGAGGGGTATAGTTCGGATGAGTATTGGTAGCTTCTACATGAATCTCCTACGCACGTCAAGAAGGGAACATGGTTGGAAAAACTATTATATCATTGTCACGCTACAAACAAAACAGTCCGCGACTCAACTGTCTCGGTGGGGGTGTCATTAACTCGTCAATTCGATGAATTCTTCTATTTCTCAAGAAAAACAATCTTCCTGAACCGACCTGACGTACAAGCTGTCCACTTTCTTCTCAAGTATAACAGTTGCAGTACTTTTTCGACCGAGTCTTGGAAAGTGGTAATGGTATCATCCAAGTTCGTCATTTTTTTGTTAAGGTTCAATGCTAAGCCCAGATTTACTGAGCAATAGCATAAGCACGGCGGCGGTCACGCTCCTCGGCAATGGAAAGCTTGACACCCTTGCCCTTGGGGAGGGAGATCCAGGGTTTGTCCTGACCAATGACGAAGACGTTGGATTCACGGGTAGCGAAGGTGTTGTCAACGGCATCCTTGATGTGGACAATGTTGAAACCACCGTCGTGGCGCTCGCGGTGGGTAATGACACCGACACGACCCATGTTGCGACCACCGGTGACCATGGCGATAACACCAGTGTCGAACTTGATGAAGTCGGTGATCTTGCCGGAGGCAAGGTCAATCTTGACAGTGTCGTTGACCTTGATCAAGGGGTCAGGGTAGCGGATGCTGCAAACCACAAATTAGCAAACTTTGTTCACTCACAACCAGATCTTACAAGTTCTGTATTTCGTCCTCCGCCGATCAACCAAAGCTTGGTCCAACGACTGAATGACGCAGAGAACTTTCAAGGAGAGTCAAGACTCACGTTCTCGCATCGTGCGTAACCAAGAATGGGATCCCGCCCTTGCCAAGCTGAACACGCTTGACCTTGCCGAGCTTGTATTCAGCCTCCTCGGCCTGGATGCGGTGCACAGTGAAGCGACCCTTGGTATCGTAGATGAGACGGAAGTTCTCGCCGGTCTTTTCGATGGAGATGACGTCCATGAAACCAGCGGGGAAGGTAGGGTCGGTGCGGACCTTGCCGTCGACCTGGACGAGACGCTGCATGAGGATGGCCTTGGTTTCGCGGCCGTTCAAGGCGTACTTGAGACTATACCACAGTCAGTTTTGTTGGTGTACATTTTTCCGAAATGGTCTGAGGACGAACCGGTTGCGGATGAAGACGATCAAGGGAAGGCAGTCACGGAGCTTGTGAGGACCGGCAGAGGCGCGAGGAGCATAGGTGCCGGACATCTTGTCCAACAGCCAGTGCGCCGGGGCGCTCAAGCGCTTCTGGTGTTTCTTACTGCGGATCAGTCAGTCATGATGATTCTTTCGCTTGTCGATCAAAAAATTGTGATGCGATCACAATTGCTTCCAATTGAAGATGAAGGAAGATAAAGTAGGAGACTTACGGTCCACGAGGCATCTTGACGGTTTGTCGACTTTACCGTTGATGATTGTCGAAGTGTCTGTCGCGGAGAGGAAGAAGTCGAGAGAGAATTTGATGTTGGACTAAAGCAGGAAGTCTTCGCTAAGCGAGTGGGCCGTGTGGACTGACTAGTCCGCATCGGGGCCGCTTAGGGTGTGCGAGTCACGTGTGCTGTTTCCCGCTTACTGCCACCTACTGCCGCCTTTTCACTTTTCGAGAGCGGTCGAGATACAAGAGACTGAACGAGTAATTCAATTTTGCTATGTACAATGTATATGTCTAAAGGTATCCCTTGATGATTGCAACCTCCGCATTCAAGATAGATGACCCCGCAGCCCCAATGACAGTATTGTGCGACAAGCAAGCAAACCGAATATCAAAATGACCTCCCGGCGCACCCTCACGTACACGCCCAACGCTAACCGCATATCCACCGGAAATGTTACGATCAAGTCGGGGTTGAGGACGATCCGGCTCATCAAAGACGACAATCGCATGTTCCGGCGCGGAATGGGCACCCAATTTTTGGGCCTCGGACTGGTATTCTCGGAGCGCCTGCTTGACCTGTTCCGCACTTGGGATGGAGTCTCTGTTCTTGAATCGTAGCGAGACGAATGCCATATGGCCGTCTGTGACGCCAACGCGGGTACATGTAGCACCCACACGTAGACCGGACTGCTCCTGGAAAGCCGTAGCTTCGGCATTGAGGCCACCCAGGATCTTCTGTGCCTCGTTCTCAAGTTTATCCTCTTCTCCGCTAATGAAAGGAATAACGTTATCCACGATATCCATCGATGGCACACCGGGGTATCCAGCACCCGAAACAGCCTGCTCCGTAAAGATTTCAACTTCTTCAACAGCACCAAACTTGGCTTGTAGAGCGGCAAATGGAATGACAATTCCGATAACGGCGCAGTTGGAGTTGCAGACTAGAAACCCTTTTTTGAGGCCGAATTCTTTGCGTTGATGGGGGATGAGTTCGAGATGGGATGGGTTGACGGTGGGGACGACGAGGGGGACGAGAGGGTGTTTGCGATAATTTTTGGCGTTCGAGAAGATGGGAATTTCGGCTTTGATGAATTGCATTTCTACATTCATCAGTATGAATCTTTGCTCGGTTTCTTAAGGCAAAAGTACTCACCAACGTCACCGGCAATATCACTATCCAATCCAGAAAACACAAGATCGCAGTCCGCAAACTTATCCGCCGTGCAATCTTGCACAACCAACTCGCTGAGCTCCTTGGACATGGGCATGGCCTGCTTCCATTTCACGGCATCCTTGTATTTCTTTCCGGCCGAGCGAGACGAGGCGCCGACTTTGTGCAGGACCAGGTTTGGGTGATCAGCGAGGAGGAGAATGAAGCGTTGGCCTACAGAGCCTGTGGCTCCGAGGACACCGCATTTCTTTTTTGTGACTGAGGTTGTGATTGACATTTTGATTGAGCGATCCCGCGTTGCTGTGTTTCTATTTCTTGCGATTGAGATGGGTGTCTGGACAGTAGAAATTGTTAGCATTTATTTCATAAATCAGGTCAAGTAAACAACAGAACGAGTCATGCAAGTATAGTAGAAGTGGCAAGACAAGTAGACCCTGCAGTAATCTTGAACCAGACGATTGTACCAATGCCGGTTTCGGCATCGCAGAAATAGACAGAGACTCAATGCAGACGAAATAAATAAATGCGCAGTTCTTGTTCATACTCACAGATTCAATGTATCTCGCAAATTAGTGATGTACCGAACGCAATTGCACAACTTGTATGTAGTATACAGACCCTGGTGGAATTTTCTGAAGTCGAAGAATTGCGATATCGCATCTGCGGGGAGTCATACCTTCCCCCCCCCCCCACTCGTTCCACTGACTCACTCTTTCCTGCCCTAACCACTCACTTTGTGTACAACTGACTTTCTAAGGTATACAAGAATTTAAAGCATTGATTTAAGTCGAAGGGGAAAGCGTTCGATAGATTGCAGAACAATCAGGGTATGTACATGCTATGCTGTAAGTAAGTACTCAAGATGCTTTTCCATATAACGATTCAATGCAAATTCATCATGTACATTCTATATACTTCATCAATTGCCCTTCTTCTTCTCCGCACCCACCAAACGAGCAGACTCGATATCCGTCGTGTCAACGGGTTTGCTGTCGCGGGAGTATTCAAAGATCTTGCCTGGATTCATCAACCAGTGCGGATCAAGTGCACGTTTGACGCTTCGCATGATGTCGATTGTGTCGGGACCGAGTTCTTTGATGAGGTATTCTTTTTTGCCGAGGCCGATGCCGTGTTCGCCCTGATTATCTATGTTAGTCTGGTGTTTGATCTTTGGGGGGAAACACGCGTACAGTGCAGGAACCGTCCATCTCAATAGCACGATCGACCATGTCGTGAACCACCTTCTCGACGCGCGCCGTCTCCTCGCGGTTTTTGCGGCTGTACAAGATGCTGCTGTGGAAGTTGCCGTCGCCGATGTGACCCAAGATACTGGCAAAGATATTCAGATCATTTAGCTGCTCCTTGGATTTTTCTATCACGGTCAGTCTATATGTTAGTAAAAAGAGATGGTATACGCACCGATAATGTCCGGAAGTCGAGACAAAGGTACCGACACATCGGTAGACCAGACCTCGCCTCCCTCTGGGCGCAAAGCTAGACTAGCCCACAAAGACTCCTTGCGTGCCGACCAAAGGGCATGCGCTTCTTGATCGTTCTTGGCAAATTCAAAGGATGTAGACTTGTTATTCTGAACAATTTTCTTCGTGTTCTGAATACTGTCTGCAACCTGCGCGGTTGTTCCGGAAAACTTGAAAAACAGCGTGGGTTCCTCTCTCCATGTTCGTCCCGTACTACCGGCGCGGTTGATGACGTTCATTTGCACTTCATCCATAATTTCCATTGCCTGCACGGGAATAGATTTGCGAATGACTTGCATAGCAGCGGCGGCAGCATCTCGAACGGTAGGGAAAGTCACAATACCGACACGCAATTCATCCGGGATGGGGGCAAGTTTGAGTGTGATTTCAGTCACAATACCCAATGTACCTTCTGATCCAACGAACATGCCGGTCAAGTTGTAGCCCGCAGAGGTCTTGCGAGGACGCCTCCTAGTCTTGATCACCCGTCCATCGGCTAATACGACAGTCAGGTTGATTACCCAGTCCTTCATTGTTCCGTAGCGGACTGCATTGGTACCACTACAGTTAGTGCCAACCATACCACCGATCTTGGCCGATGGACCAGGGTCCACGGGAAAGAAAAGGCCAGTGTGAGCCAATTCGCTATTCAGCTGCATCCAGGGGATGGACGGCTGTACCACGACATCCAAATCATCTGCATGCACTTCCAAGATCTTGTCCATGAATGCAAAGTCAATAGTCATACCACCATAAGGAGCGGAGAAATTGGCTTCAAGACTAGAGCCCCCGGAGTAAGGGACCATGGGCATTCGGTATTTGTGGCAGACTTTGGCGATTTTGGAAACTTCTTCGGTGGATTTGGGGTATGCTATGGCGACCGGGAGACGCTCGGCGTTGACGGAAGACCATTCTGAGTAACCGTGCTCGTGAAGGTCGTCGTCGTCGGTGCTGATGGCGTCTTCTCCAAGCTCTGCTCGGAGCTCGGCAATTGCCTGGTATATTTTAGTCTGGTATGGATGAAATACTAGGCAGTATTTGGTACCTTTTCAAACTTCGTGATGTCTCCATAAGTAGGATCTTTTGCGGCTGCCGCTATTGATCTTGTGACCGGAGATGTCGAACGTGCAGAAGCAGCGATATAAGCTCCGGCGCCCACGACTGCTGCTAGAGCCAATGCACGACTAGTAGTCCAGGTAGCATTTCCGGAAGATGTATTGCTGCTATTCCATCTTCTTGTCGAGTGTGTCTGGGTATTTTCCGTCCGGAGAGACTTGGTGAGCGTGGGGCGGCCCTGGCCGCGACAAGATGCGGAGAAATTCCTGAGGGGAAGACTGGCCCTCATGCTGTCATCGATTAACCGAGTATCGTCGGAACGACCAATTGACTGTGCTGTATAACTATGGCAAACTCTTCAATAGTTCAATAGAATAAAAATGAGGAGACAAGCAAGAAACAGTTTCCATAGAAAATGGGAGAATGGGGAGCTTATATTCTACCCCGAACTGGCTGGAGTCGGCGTGGGATGCCATTCTCCGCCATTGAAGATGCTCGGCCGAGATGCCGCTTGGGCAGTTTCACGCTTGAAAGGGTCCTCGATGGCATGATTCGTGAGGAAAATTGTATCATGCATAGAGCGAACAGAATATAGTGTAGTTCCACATGGTCATGTGGCATGATCTCGCCAGGCAGTGCAAGATCTTTCATTGACTTCTTCAGCTAACATACCCCACGCCAGAGATATCATCAAATTGGCCAATCTCAGTCTCGGCTTTGTGTCCGCGATCCTAGTTACATAGTCTACCCCTGCTCTTCTCCCATGTCGGATATGGTATGCATTATCGTAACAATTGATTGAAAAGAGAAAAAGTCAACATAGAATGATCATTTCGAGATGCCTGCCAAAACGATCGTTGGAGAGTTGCTGCCTGAGGTGTCCATCTGCGCTGCGGTTGACGGGGCAACCGCGGAGGGGAACAGAGAGAAAGAAGTCATCCTCTGACCTCACCACAACCACGAAGACGACAAGTCACACTCTCGGACAATTCGACCACGTTTTTGACGCATTCAGCTATATCTGATTGAAAAGGTTCAGTGGAACGAGACGACTGGATGCTTGGAACCAAACTCTACTTCGGAGTATTGGTTTGTTTACGCCGATATATCGGCCAAAGCTCCATCCTTCTGGCCGATTTCATCAACGTCGACTGTTCTTGATATCGGCCGACAACCATGGAGACCGACAACCAAACCGATATCTCAGTCCTTATGACGGGCATAGAGCGAGTTATTACCGCACCGTATACGCCTGACCTACATGTGCGTAACCCATCCAGAAAGACTCGCGGGGATAGGCATGATGCTGATGGCAGTAGAGAATCGATCGTGATGTGGAGTATGCTTCAGACTCTACACTCCACCAATGGGTGGACTGCAAGCCTTGTCAAGTATCACTTTTCGCAGCAGTGCTTCTTGAGCAGCGACCGACTTCGAACAAGCTTCTAGCAAGATTCGGTATGACCATCCAATAGTTCTCCATATGCAAGACTGACAGAAGATCTAGGTTCTATTAAAGCCGTAAGAGATGCCCTGCTTGATCGCGAACCGATTTTGCTAGATCGGTCGCTTCATCGCGCTATTGAAAATGGAAACGAGGAGGTTAGTTCACTACATCAATAGCGTTCCACACCACAGTTGAACTGACCTCATAGGATCTCAAAATCTGCGTTTCCTTGATGTCGAACCCCTTACCTCAAAACACCGCCGCTCCAGCACGAGTTCCCGTGTTCTTGACTAAACTGCTCAGCGATGTCGCTCGAGATCCATGCGCGGCGAAGATAAAGCCGTTATATGAAGTTATGCAGGGACTTCTCAGCAACGCAGACCTGATACAGCTTCTCCCAAATGACTTAATGGAAGCATTTCAGCGCGAAGGAACCAAGATTCTGAGAAACCTGAACGACCCTTTAGGAACATTGCTGTCATTGGCTACTTTTACACGCATGCGCAAACTCTGGAGACCCCGAGATAGCACACAAACCCAGCCACAATGGCTGGCAAATATCTGTCAAATTTTTGGCCCCAAAAGCTCTAACAAGACTCTCGACTTGGTAGTTATCTCAGCTGTGATGGCATGTTCTACCTCCTCCAATGGATATACACTAAACGCGCGCATCTTGCTCGTGAGACTAGCAATAGAGATCTGTCATGAGATTGATGACGAGCTCAGAAAAACTTGGCTGAGTGCTAATTCGTCAAAGCTTGCCAAATTGTGCGAGAAATTAAGACGATCGGATATAGATGCTGAATTACAAGTTACTGTAAGTAGTTCTTTTTCGAAACGAGGGTTATACTGACCAACTCAGGGCTTGGCCTTACTTATAACGTTTTCGCAATGGTTGACCTTGCCAGGGGAGGTCTACCAGTCCATACGCGAGCAGCTTTACACACAGCCCACATATAATGTGATGAATGGTTTGCCAAGATTGGTTAGAGACATTCTCTTTGAACGGTTGTTGGCTTACTACGACACTGAGTATTTGGGATTCTGCCTTTCTACTATTCACGGATTAGAATCCGATGATGAACCACACTTCTCAGGCTTGACAAAGCTTAGAATCAGACAGCTGCTTATCCGGACATTAAGAAACTCGGAAAAAGCCTCGCATCTTCGCCACTCGTTATTAAGGCGACTTTCTGAATCTGAACTAGGTATGGGAATTTTACGTGATTATGCCAAAGACTTTTCAACTCGCAAAGGGTTAGCTCGATGTGAAAAGTCTCATGTATGCTGCGCCGCTACTTCCTCAGAAAAAGACAAGCTCTTCTTCGAATGGTTGGGCTGTATTTGCTCTGCAATTTACGGTGAAGGCGCCGAGAGTCAACAGATTTATTCCTGTTATCGTGGGCTGTTTGACTTTTTTCTTGGGTCTCTTCAGAAAAATGCAGCGATATCCAGGCCCTGTTTCTTTTCTCAAGTGAGAGATCCCGAGAGGAATGTATACTTTCCTCAGAAAAGAGCAAAAACGACAATGATAGAGAATGTGGAAGGCTCTAGTCATGAATGGAGGTCCAAAATTGCCAGTATCCTTCTGGATGATGCTAGAAAATCTCACGAAACAATCATTCAACAGATGGAGGCCATGTTACAAGACTTTGAGAACAGGTGCAGCAAGATCGAGGAACCTCTGGCAGTTGCAGGCCGAGAACGGGAAGAATTAAATCAGCAGCTGGGGGCCTCTAGACATTTGAATCAGCAACTTGAAGAGCAAGTCCGCCAATCCGCTGAGATGATAAACGCTCTAAGGAAACAACTCGACGAATCCGTTGCCCAAGTCAGGGATTATTCGTTTCAGATAGTACATTTGACCGACCAAGTGGATGCCTTACAGACAGAGCTTGACACAACCCGGAAGGAAGCGCGAGATGGCATGGAGATGGTCAGTTCAAAAGCACGTGACCGTGAGCTAGATCTTATGGCTACTGTGGCTGAGAGAGACGACCTCCTTGAAGAACAACAAATGCAGATAGAGGCTGTGTCCAAGGAAAGGGCACAACTCCAGGAAGCTGTAGATGCCGGCGTAGAACGTCATCAGGCGGTCTCCCGGGACTACGATAACATACGTCAAGAAATGGCGCAACTACAGAAAGACACGGCGCAGGACTGTGACACGCTTCGACATGAAATCACCAAATTGCGACAAGTTATGGAGATTCGCGAATCGACAAATGTCGAGAAGGATAACCGGATCATGACGTTAGGCGAGACCAACAAAGACCTTCAAAACGAGAATCAGATGCTGAAAGATAAGGTAGGTCTGTCATCGATGTTACCCAATACCTGCTAACCTCAAATAGCTGGACCAGGCACAGTCGAATTGGGAAAATTCAGTGTCGGCTCTCGAGGAAGCGCATCAAAAGTACAAGAGCGGTATGACTATGATGGAGACAAGATGCAAAAATCAGGTTTCCGAAGCCGAGAATCAGGTAAGTCATCCATAATTGGCAAGGAGACGATACTAAACCATCTTAGGCTCAGCAGTTGATCGAGCGACATCAACTTGAACTGTCCACTTTACGGCACGACTTGGCAAATACCTCCGCCAAAGCTGAGAAAGAACTTCGCGCTAGGAACAAGAAGATACAATACTTGGAGAAGAAGGTATTTTCATTGACCCACGTACGGTTTGTATCATACTAACAGTTTCAAGGTGGAGGCGCTTCGGGATGAACGAGCAGCAAAGGCTCGCGAATTCACCGAAGCCCAAGAACATATTAGTCGCTTGATGAACGTGATGGGTTTTACGAAAGAAAAAGACGATAACAGCAAAAAAAAGCAAGCAGCTGGTCCTGCAAAGGCTAAAGAACCTGTTCGCCGGTCGACCCGATTAAGTTTACTACAGGCCCAGTCACCTTCACAAGCCGAGATGAGTACGACCCAAACACAGTCTTCATTTCCAGCTATTCCCCTTCCGAGTACGGAGTCATTTCTCAATCAAGACGCGACGATAACGACACGCAGACGCAGTCATCGCTTTTCTCAAACAACGAGTTTCGTTAATGATGAGAATACCACTTATTTTTCCAGCGCGCAAGACAGAGCGGTCGAAGCTCTCTCCGGAGTCAGACGACAGCCACTTGGCAACCTCGACAGGAATAGCCCTAAGAAGTCACCTCCTTCAACGAACCCCAAAGCTGCTGAGCATAGTCAAATTGAGCAACGAACGCAGATTGAGTCTCAGACGAACATTAATATTACGGATTTGGATCTGGACTTGGATTTTGAGGATGAGGATCTTTTGACGAGTACTATGGCGCGATGAGCGTAAGAGTGATGAGTGATGCCCAGTTTTGACAATGATACCCTAATGATCTTTCTTGAGTATTTTGTTTTGAAAGTATTCAGTACAGTCATTTCCTGTCTGGAATATACACAAAAGCAGTTGGTTGATTGGTTACCTGGTCCCTAGACAAACCTTCTTTTCCATCTGATATCAGACAACGCAGTTACACTACGAATAAAGCGCCTTGTGAAACACAATACATGATTCAAAGCCAAAGCCATCATACAATCAGTGACTTGTGGTTATAAATAGTATCTTTTTGTCACTATCTCAAAACATTTGATCAATGACTGAGTTTATTTCCCCCTGAATCACTCTACGTCATATCCAAACAACACGTGTTTGGCCCTTTATTTTCCGGCATCCATTCACCCTCAAAAGTATCAACAAAAGACAACAAATCTACTATTTACAGGTCCAATGCAAGTCATATGACCCTCTCCATTGATGCGTCCCATATCTCGAAGGGACACCCCGACTAAAAGTGTCTCATCCAGATTACCCGATTGGGCCGCCGATGGTTTCAATGTAGCTACATGAAGAGATGGACGAACAATGAAAAGATATAGTCATCTTTGATTCATTTTCCGATTCTTATTCTTCCTCTTCTTCTTATTCTCCTTCTCTTCGAATTGATGCTGGTATACTCAAAGCACACCGTCTCGTCGACTGCCCTGGGTTTTGGACCTCCGCTTACACTTCTTCCACCTCTCAGTTGAGGAACTCCTGGAATTCATGTCATCTTAAGGTCTCATCTTTCAAGTTCTTGGAAATTGGTTAACTTTTCATCACCTTCCTTTCACCAGATAGTCATATCTTCTTTGGTTAGGGCATCTCAAGCTTAGGGATACGCAGCTCACCTGACCCGGCCCTGGGTCGCTCCTTCCTTGGGAGAGAGGCATCATGTCTAAATCTGCACCTCGCACGGCAGGAGCATCTCCTCCGATTGCCTCAACTGCAATACCTCCTCGCCGGCGTCCTTACAACAAAAAATCGCCTTCTCCGAAAACGAAGAACAGCTACAACAACTACAGGAGTAACAGCAGCAGCAACAGCAACAGCAGCACCTACTCCCCCAACAAATCTTCTTCCGTTGGCGTATCTACATCGCCAATGGCAATGAGAATAAAAGAAATCCCATCTCACAGAGCCATAAAACCAATCTGGCAGACATGGGACTCCTTCGCTGTCAATCTGTTCAGCGTCCCCGACGAAGCGACTGCTTTTACAATCTGGAAGGCATTTAATCGGCAGGGAAATATCTTTTCGATTGATTTATATGAGGACGATACGGGAAAAAGGAATGGGAAGGGGAGGATACGCTTCAGGTTTGTCTCTTTTTTACTTCTGGCAATTTAGTAGTGCAAAGGGTTGCGGCTGACGTTGGTGTAGACCACCTCCGCAGGCGGATTTCTGGAGAAATGCGTTTTGGCAACTAGACTTGTGCGAGGGGCGGATGGCGAGGATTAAGGTCATTCCACTTTTTGAAGAGAGGGATTCGCGGATTCCGAGTCCTCTGGATCCGGATGAGTTGTATCCAGCTGAATTTGTATGCATATCTTGTATGACCTTGTTGTTGGAAGGGCCGAGACTGACTAAAACATAGGACATTCCCGTCACAACAATTGACTTTGGTCCGATGATAGGGCCCAATTCGATGCTTCTCATGCGCCATCTGCAAAAGACGCCGGACGAACATCCCAGATTGACGGTGGACCTGAAACAACGACAATTACTCGTCTATTTCCAGACTCCGATACAGTCCACCCAAGGTGTCTCGGCTATGTCTCATTATCGACTAAAGGTCCCCTTTGCTCAGCTATCGACTCTGTATCAACGCATGGAGAGTGACGATACTTCGGATTCGGTGTCTCATATTCTACGATTCGAGAGTCCCCCGTTGTATCATCGCCATCTATACAATGTTGAGTCTAGCTTTGGTGGACGTGACTCGAAGAATGGATGGAGATCAATGGATTGCTGGTACCGTCAGACTGATATCGTCCATCGAAATGGGCGTTGGTCCATTCTACCAATCAATCTGCGCAAGAAAACCCCAATCATTGATATCGGACGCTGGAACGCGATCAGAATCACCTACGGGCCGGACACGATTCATGCGAAGTCCTATAGACTTCTGTGCAAAGCTTTGAGGGACTTCAATATCGATATCAAAATTGATGACGAGTTCAAAGTGGAAGTGCCGCGCACTCTGCCAGTTCCTGTGGTATGGGACATTTGCGATGAGCCTGAAAGCTCTAATACTTCCACACTCAATGATCTGTTTGGGAAATCATTCATTCATCTCCCGTTCGCGGTCCGTTACCAGCTCGAGGTGTGCATCTCCCATGGCTATATTAGCGAGTATACTGCTGCCAAGCCAGAGTTCGTTCAAAGACTCAAAGACATGGACGAAAGGAAGGCCCTTACCTTGTTGGAACATGTCGCCACGGATAAGAAGGTCTACTGGGATGCCATGAAGATATTTGAAATCCTCTTTCCGAAAGGGGTTACCAGAAGGAATATCCCAAGTTATTGCTGCATGGTCCGCACAGCTACGGTGACTCCTTCAACGATTTACTGGAATACCCCCTCGATGGAGATTACGAACCGCGTTCTTCGTCGATACTCAGAACTATCCGATCGATTCCTGCGCGTGCGATTCAAGGATGAAAAGTTCGAGGGCCGAATCAACTCTACTCATCATGACACCATGGACGAGGTCTTCCATCGCATCAAGCGTACCATGTCTAATGGTATTGTACTGGGTGACCGAAAGTACGAATTTCTTGCATTTGGCAATTCTCAATTTCGAGAACATGGCGCATACTTTTTCGCCTCAGACGCGCATGTCACCGCGGCCAACATTCGTGCATGGATGGGAGAGTTTTCGGATATCAGAAACATTGCCAAATATGCAGCAAGACTGGGTCAGTGTTTCTCGACTACGCGAGCTATCAACACTTGTACAGTCGACTTGAAGCGGATACCTGATGTGGAGCGTGGAGGATACACCTTCTCAGACGGCGTGGGTAGGATCTCACGATTTTTGGCTCAGATGACACAGCAAGAGTTGAAGATTAGGACTCCAGATAAGGAACCTCCTTCAGCTTATCAGTTCCGTCTAGGAGGGTGCAAGGGCATGCTCGTCCTGTCAGATGAACCGCGTGGTCGTGAAATTCAAATCCGTCCAAGCCAGGAGAAGTTCCCGGCAAATCATCAAGGTCTTGAAATCATTCGTTGGTCACAATTCTCCTCGGCCACATTGAATCGCCAGCTGATTGCAGTTCTTTCGTCACTTGGAGTGCAGGACGAAGTGTTTCATGACAAACTGCGAAGAATGGTCTCAAGCCTAGAGGAAGCCACTCATGACGATAGGACTGCTATGCGACTCCTTCAAAAATACATTGATCCCAACGAGATGACGCTTGTTCTGTCGAAGATGGTTTCTGACGGATTCCTGCAAGCCAAAGACCCCTTCATGACTTCAATCATCACTCTGTGGAAGGCGTGGTCGATCAAATACCTAAAAGAAAAGGCCAAGATCACAATCGAGGACGGGGCATGTCTGCTTGGTGTCATGGATGAGACAGCTACTTTGCATGGTTTCTCCTACGAAAAAACAAAGGGCGCGCATTCGTCCCGAGAGTCCAAACTTGCTGCATTGCCGGAAATTTTTCTTCAAGTCTATCGTGCGGACGAGAAGAAGTATCGAGTGATTGAAGGTGTTTGCATACTCGCTCGCAACCCGTCGCTGCACCCAGGTGATATACGAGTCGTCAGAGCTGTTGATCGCCCAGAGCTGGCTCATCTTAAAGATGTCGTTGTACTCCCTCAGCTTGGAGACCGGGACGTTGCCAGTATGTGTTCTGGAGGCGACCTGGATGGTGACGACTATCTGGTGATCTGGGACTCAGACCTTGTTCCGAATGAATGGTTCCGCACACCCATGGACTATGCTCCGATCAAGGGCGTTAACCTCGAACGACCTGTCACGGTCAACGACGTCACTACGTTCTTTGTGAATTACATGAAAAACGATTCCCTTCCCAGGATTGCTCATGCACATCTGGCATGGTCTGATTTTCTGATGGATGGGGTAGAATCGGCGAAATGCATCCGTCTAGCGCAACTGCATTCAAATGCTGTCGACTATAACAAAACGGGCGAGCCGGCATACCTCCCTCGCGAATTGCGGCCGAAGAAATGGCCACATTTCATGGAGAAGAAGTTCAAACCAAAAGATCAAATCTACCAGTCGAGGAAGATTCTCGGACAGCTCTACGACGCCGTCGATCGAGTCGACTTTCATCCGGATCTCGACATGCCGTTTGATAAACGTGTGCTGGAATCTGGAGTCACCGTGACCGACGATATCATGCAATTTGCCAGGGAGTTGAAAGTTGACTATGACCTCGCTCTGAAACGGGTCATGGCACAACACGAAATTCGCACCGAGTTCGAAGTCTGGTCCACATTCGTCCTAAGCCATGCCAACCTGAGCAAGGACTACAAATTCCACGAAGAGCTCGGCGGAATCACCCAGGCACTCAAGGAGCGATTCCAAAAAGAATGCTATGATAAAGTTGGCGGTCGTGACTTCAACCACATTAAGCCAGTGGCAGTTGCGATTTACAAGGTCACCAATGACGAAGTCGTTGCAGCGCAGGCCGAGTTCCGAAAACACAATCCCGATACCAATGTCAAACCGAAGCCGGAAAACCTTCCTATGATCAGTTTCGCGTGGCTGTTTCCTGATATTCTTGGGCGAATTGCTCTTCGCTACTTCGATGATTCCGCCGGCGAGGGTGAAAGATCTGCTGCTGCTGTTGAACTGGACGTGCCTCAAGTTACGAAGCAGAAGGGAGGAGGACTTGTGGACTCGGAGCAGGAACGAGAGAACGAGCAGGTCATTTCTGATGCGGACAAGGAGAATTCAGATACAACGGACTGGTGCTCCATTTCGAACAAAGACGACAACGCCGAAGTCTCGGATCTGTCTGAGGTTATTTCCGATGAAGAGACTGAAATCGTCGAAGACGGAAGTCAGATCAAGCCCAGCGCTCTTGATGTCCTAGAGGGTATGCTTTTTGAGTCGCAAGAAGAAGACTAGTATTTTATTCTAGCCTATTCGTGCTTTATGATAGGTAGTTGCATAGACTGCATAGATAGGAATGGTGATAAGACTTTCATACAAGCTACCCCGCATCAACCAATCAGATTCCCCGCCGAACTTTTTTTTTCTATCAACGTCATCTTGCTATCTCAACAGCTACATTTAACTAAACCAGAGGACAAAAGGAGGAGAAACGAAATGCCCACCCAACCCCCAATCCCCCATCTCCTTGCTCCGTATCTCACGCACTCCACGCACTCCGCCCAATCACTCACGTTAATCACATCCGTCCTCGCAGCGACGCCCAACTGGCTAGTGCTACGATATCTACATTCGGTCCTATCCGCGACAATCGAGCATGATCATGACCCGCACCAAGAGAGTGGACATGGAAGGAAGAGTAGGAGGAGGGCAAAAAGAGTTGTGCTTGTCAGCTTTTTGAGAGAATGGTCATTCTGGAGGGCGGAGGGAAAGAGATTGGTCCGTTTTTCCAGATCTGGAATGGAGAGCGAAGGGCTTGCTGACTGATATCGTTGTGGGAGGGGCAGGGACTTGATTTGCAGCGATTTCTGGATGGCGATAGGCTCAGGTTTGTGGATGGGTTGAGCGGATTGTTTGATGAGTCGCGACAGACACAGCAGCAGCAGCAGCAGCAGCACGGAGGAAATATAAGATCGAGTCCGGTGATGGGATCTGCGCGATCACTTCCACTGCGCGGTCCGGCGAGTCCTCGAGCGCCTCCTCCTCCTCCTCCCTCGCCTGCATTATCGACGGGAATACCTTCGCAGGCGAAGGCTTCTACGCAGCAGAAACAATTACACATCTACGGCCACGGCATTGCCGCGCTGGATCAATTAGAAATCGACATCCAATCCGTGATACAATCATTCCCGAAACCGCGCACAAACGACACCAGCGAAGACGGAGAAGACGATAACGATACTCTCCTGATATTAGATCAACCAGATCTCATCCTCGCGACAACACCCGGAATCGACGCAAATGATTTATCGGAATGGGTTATGGGGTTACAACAGGTTCGTCTTTCTTCCCCCCCCCCCCCCCTTTTGTCTCTCCTGCTACTTGACTCACGGTTGAAAAAAAAAAATAGAATGTGCATTCAACGATAATCATTTCCTGCGCCGACTCCGCGCTGATCCACAACGCGAATCCCTACACCCTCACACTTACGGAACATATCGGCGCAACAGCGTCGCCGCTGGAGAAGAATCATGCCGCCTTTGTGGTTGGATTGGCGCATCGCGCGGATATGGTACTACAGTTACGGACGCTGGACACGGGGGCTGCGAAGGATGTAAGTGGTGTTTTGCGGATGAGTCGGGGTGGGGGATACGATGAGACCACCAAAAGTGTAGGGGGGAAGGAGGACGAGATGGTGGTAGAGAAGGAGGTGTTGTATTGTGTGCAGAGGGATGGGGGGGTTAGGGTCTTTGGGAGGGGGGAGGTATAATATCATGTCTGTCCATAGCTAGAGAAGATAGATCCAAACCCCCGGTGCTGTGAGAATCAGGTGTTTGGAATTTCCGGTTCGTTTCTGCGAACATAAGAAATGACATGATTTGTTTTTGGATTGACATAAATGATCCCATTTTCGTTGCTCTATCAACGCAAAATAAACAGGAATCATAGAACCGAGCAGCCTTTTCACGGCCGTCAGCTGAATGACAGACAGATCAAGAAATACTGTCATATCCAGACACACCCCATACCCCCTTCCTCGTCCATCAAATCCGACAACACGCAAAACCTGATGCACACATATCTCCAGCGGAAGTAATTCCATCCTTTTTTTTCCCTTCCTTCCATCACAGAATGAATAATTTTTGCCCAACTCCGTATCAAACTTATCGCGGTAAAAAAAAAGCATGGCCGAGTTTAGAAGGGAAGAAAAGGTAAAAAATTTGTGGTTCTTTTTCATTATGCGAAACAACGAGAGCTAAACTATTTTCATGCGGTTCGTATCGTCAAAATAGTTTAAGCAGTTGTAGGGCCACGGGCACCCTTGGGAGTGCCGGTCTGGAAACCATTTTGGAATTTGCGGTCGACGGTCTTGAGGTAACGCATGCGGCCGGTGCCGGTGGTCTTGCGGCGCTTGGCTTTTTCGCTCCAGTTGTCTGTTCTCTGTCAGAATCTGTGTAGTTTTTTGTAGTTTCATGAGTGGATGGTAAAGGTAGGTCGTACACTTTCGGACCTTAGCAGCAGGGTAGCCGCAGTTGGCGCAGGTGCTCTTCTGGATGTGGAAAGAACGCTTTCCTGTTGTCGACAAATTTCACGTTAGCACATTCCCTCCTCATTTATTCCAGTCGTCAAAAAAGGTTCTCTCGTCTCGTCCGCGAGGATAGTCATCCAGCCACATTGTCTCCTTCTCTTTCAGTTCGTGTGTAAAGTGTTCGACGATATCCTCCAGATCCGACTTCGAGCCCCCCTTCTTGATCGACTTGTACTTTGCATTTGCACAGGATTGAATTACTAACCGCATCGTCGGCAGAGCGTGTGCGTCTTGTTGTGACGCTTACCGAAGCTGGAGGTACCCTTCGCTATAGCACATTGTCAGTTTTTGTCTTGGTCGTGGTTTATCGATCGGTGTCAAAAGCTGGAGCGAGAGAAAAATGTAGGTATATCGACGTACTCATTTTGAATCAAGGGATCTATTAACGACGAATAGAGTCAGTAAATTATATCCACAAAATTCTGTATCTTGAGTGAAGGGAGGAAGACGCACCTTTTCCGCTGAAGGGTGGTTGTCGATGTCGTCGTCGTTCAGTCGTCGCAGCAATCGCGAAGTTCGACTGGCCGGGCTGATTTGGTCGCTTAGCGTGTGTGGTTGCCGGCTAGGTTTAGCCCTAAGTCGCTCTCTGTTTTGGCTTAGTGCCCTATCATCCCCGTCGACTGTAATTGGTCAACGGGATCCAGCGATTTGGTTGGCTGTCGCTTATACTTCGATATTTTTTCTACTACTCTTAGTCTATTTACGAGCGACTTCAAATCAGGAGAATAATTATGTGTATTAAATGAGGGAATAAATATGTGCTAATGCCATCCAAACAGCAAGGCAGACTCAGGACGGCCAACCAACCAACTCATGAAATGCCTCGAGAATCTCTCTACAAAATAGACTAACACCGGATATCAAACACATCCAGGTTCAACGTAAAGTGAGTATCACTTGCAGCAACACATGTAAACGTAGTCTGGGAGCCCGATGCAACAAAGCTGCCACTGAACGGTGTCCAAGAAGCTATCGACACACTCACCGATGGTGACCAGCTCTTTGCGGCCGCGTTATTGACTTTGCAAGTAAATGACGATCCTTCCCCTGGTACATTCAAGAGGTGATACTTGAAAGATACGGAGTATGTCTCTCCCGCCACGGTATCGATGGTCTGTGCTAAGGTAATCGAGCCAGAGTTAAGAACGGCCAGGTGTAGAGAGTATTCGGTCAAGTCGTAACCGGTGTTGTACCATTGCGTGGCAGATCCGGTTCTCGCCACGGTCCAGGGAGGGAGAGTCAGAGAGTCGAAGGTAGGGTTTTGGATGAGGTTGACGCCGCAAGTGACCGTGGTCGTGGCAGTGGCAACCTCGGTGGTTGTGACGGATGCAGTTGCTTCGGTGGTCACTGTCGCCGTCGCAGTGGCAGTGACATCGACTTCTTGGTCGACAGTGACCACTGCAGGGACTTGGACCGTAGTCGTGGCCGTAGTAGTTATCGTTGACACTTCCGTGATGATGGAAGTGACATCCACGGTAGCCGCCCTGATTATCGTTGCTGTTGCATCCGCGGTTTCCGTGATTGTAGAAGTCACAGCTACCGCTGTAGCAAGGGTAACCGTACTGGTCTTGGTGACGGTGGGAAGACTGACGGTCTCGGAGACTGTGGCAGTTTCAAGGCACCAACAAGCGTCACGTAGTTCGGCGACAGGATACGATTCCAACAAGCCAGGAGCATCACTGGCAGCAGTTCTCTTGACAACGGTATACGTAGTAGTGGGAGCGGTGACGATGACCGTGGATGTTTCCAGGTCTGTTGCAGTCTGGGTGGTAGTGATGGTCGCAGTGTTTGTAAGAGTCGCGGTAACAGTTTCGGTTATCAAATGAGTCGAGGTCACCGGAGTGGTCTGAAGGACTGTAGCTGGCACAGTAACTCGTACAGACTGGACAGCACTAGAGGAGAAGCGGTTGGTGATGACTGCCTGAGAAGACTGGGTGATGGTTCGGGTGACCAAGGAAGTGACATCCACAGGAGTTGTCACTATCTGGTACACCGTAGTCGTAGTAGATGCTTGTGGGCTGTCCGTGATGGTAACGGTGACAGGACCAACTGCCTCGGGATCCAGTTGCTGGCAGATGTGCTTCACATCAGACATTCCAAGCAGCACGTCGACCACAGACTGCACGTTTGAGCACACCTCCCAATCTGGGATACAGACATCGGAGTCGTAATCATCTCCATGGGCGGCGACAACAGCACCGAGACCGACGGTCAATGAAAGAGCGGCAATGAAACGCATGGTGAACGAGTGAACCACGCAGCTTCACTATGGAAATTTGAGGATCTGTATATTCCCGACTGCGTAGGCACGACGCCCCCATGTATAAGTATACCGCCCATGTCGTCTGTGCTGTAGAACTTCCCTGATTAGCGGCGCATTATTTTGTCTTTCGGGTGGAATACCTTCGGCTAAAGTAAACAATGTAAACAGACTAAAGATCCAGACTCTGATTATGTCCCCTAAGATCCTGCTCAAGACTTGCGGCTGCGAATGCGGTGGAACTTTACTGTCCCAGATTAACTTGGATAAGTTAGATTAAAGTCGAAGATATTTATTTTGAGTGCAAACAGCCGATGCGCTAAGTCGAGATCTGCCAAAAGACGCGACCAGCATCGGACTTGAAGAGGGTAGTTTATTGTTTCTGTACTCCCTACGGAGTACACTGATAGATGTATATAGTATATACAGGCTAGTAGTCTCGGAAATGCTCACATCACGACTTGGTCGTCTCAATAACATCCCCCAACATCGCTATACTCAGCTTCGACCGATCCAAGAACTTCTCCTCATCGGCTGCAATCTGAGCCGCAGCTTCCGGTGCCTGGACTTTGGCGGTAAATACTTGAAGAGCCTCTTGGCTCCCAAATGTCAATTCGGCATAAGCATCGAAATCGAAGTCCGATTGTTGGCCTACAAACACAATAGCTGGCGTGGTAGGGTTGCGCTCGGTTGCCGTACTGTCTCTGTTGCTCACGGCCTTGCGCGCCATGTAGTAGCGTTTATGTGAAAGAGGGAAGTCGTCTCCAGCTAGTCTCTTGAGGAGGTTGACGTGTTCTTCATAGTGCGTTTTAAAGTTCTCCGGGGAAGTGCCGGGTTTTCTGTAGGCGTAGATCAAGACACGGACAGACATTTTGGTGTTGCGAGTAGCCCACGTATTGATGGATAGATGAGTAGCAATTAAAAAGTACGAGCTGTTTGATCTTTTGAGATGAATACAGTGTTCAAACAGTGACAGCTTTCAACATTGGAAATTGTGGTTTTTATGTGTTGGTTGTTGACCCGCACCAATTGTTATATATTTCCAATCAAGTGGCTCGCTTGACCTTCTACGCATGTTCAGCTGTTGGTTTTAAGCAGATCCAACACGATGCCGACAAATAAGAATTCACAGACATATCTCATGTATGTCCTAACTTAGCATATACGAAGGACCAAGGCTGGTAAATGGAGCAGATGTATTGCTCAGTGTCAAATTCACTATTCGGGTATATGTCAAAAACGCCGCCTATGCTGTACTATGCTGTACTATGCCTATAAACCCTTCACAATTTTATACGTACATTCTTGTCGTGAACGCTACTGTATCAGCTCGTCCTTTCCTAAGAATGCAGCCATAGGATCTGCTGCAGCCAACCGACTCCGCTTATACGACTCGAGTTCCTCCTCATCAACACCCTGCTGGAGCGCATGTAGATCTCGCTTCTTTTTCTCAATATCCACTATCTTGGCAGTTTCCTCCTCTTTCTTAGATGGGTCCTCCTCAGGCTCTTCTTCGTGGTTCAATGTATCGAGAATGGCCAGCTTCTGGGCATTCTCAAAGGCCCGCTTGCCATCCTCGCCAGTGCAATAACTATTCTTAACCGTAGAGTGACAGCATGCATAACCCCATGTAAAGTTGTGCCACCAACTACCCCATACCGATTTGTGGTTGTTGACGAGTATATCTTCGGCGTATTTCGATTTGACTGCCTTCTTTGGTGCTCCTTTGATCGCGCCGGTCTCGTCGTATTCGACAAATCGCTCGTTTTCAATGACTGCAGCTTCGCGCAAGGGTGCCGCTTTCATGTGCTCCTCGCCACCATACTTTTCTAGTAGCGCTTTTCGTTGAGCTTCACGTTTGGCTTCTGACTCGGCCTGCTCTCGTTTCCGGAGAATTTCCCCAGAAGTAGGGTTGGCCTGCAAATGGATTTGCGTGTCGCCTCTTTCCTGTGATTCCCATGCATATTTTTGTGCTCTTTCGAATTCCGCAGCATCGCCGGAAGCTCGAATGAAATTCTCCTCGGCAACGAGCGCCGATGTCAGATCTGCTTGTCCGCCCAAACCAATCATCGAACGGGTCTTTGGATCGTATTTGGCTGAATCGAGGTCCAAGTTCAATAAATATTTTGCTGTGTCCTCACGAAGACGGAGGTTCCTCGTAGCCGTACTCTGCTGTCGACCCATATCCGACTCTTCAGCGTATCGCGCTTCTTCTTGTTCCCCTTCCTCATCATCGTCTTCGCCATCGGTCGCTTTCTTTGCGCTCTTTTTAAGAGTCTCAAGCTCCTCGTATTCCTCAACCACATTTCGATATTCCTTCGCATCGTAGCCATTCCACCGATCTCGCTTCGCGTCCCAACCAAGATCAACATCCTGCACAATCTCATCTGCCTGAATATCCTTTCCGGTCCATTTCGCACCGAGTTTCCGCGGCCGGCTGAGACATTCTTTGGTTTTGTGTGTCATGGCGCCACAATTTTCACAGGCACCTTTTCGGTATTTGGTGGCAGCTGGGCCGGCGCGCTTTCCTCGTTCGTACCATTTTGAGTCTGCGGCTTGTTTCTGAAGACGCTGATGCTCGAGGTAGTCGGCGTCCGAGGATTCGTCGTCGACATAGAAGGGTTTCTTTGCGATGAAGGATGGGATGTACTCGTTGCGCTCCTTTGAGGCTACGTCGGTGGGTTTGCGAGACATGATGACTATAAAATAGATCGTAGTCCCTCGTAAAAAGTAAATGAATGCAAAGAAAGTAAGGAGTGGAGCAGACAGCTCCTGAAGTTGAGATAAGAGTCGATCTTGTTGGATAAAGAAGTCGCGGTTGGTTTGGTGTTAGTTGCCTCAGGTGTCTACCAGGCTTTGTTGCCAAGACTGCAGTGAGACTAGCCTAAAACAGTCTAGCCTGCCCGTTTCAGCCTCAGGCATGCTACTGCACGTCATGCATTGTTGACTGCATCGCGGAATGTTTCAACCTCGAATTTAACGCGTCTTATGACTCCAACATGAGTGTTTGGTCTAGCTCTTTTACTTCTGAATAGTGTCATGTTACGAAATCATGGTTTGCGCCCGTGGATATTGTTCCCACACATACGATGGACACCTTTCGCGTCCGCTTAAACTGCATCGATCATTACCAGGGAGTCCCGACTGAATTCGATCCACCAGTTCCTCTAACGAATGGAGCTTCGCAACGGACTGCGCGGCCAAAGGTGCCGGTGATTCGAGCTTTTGGCGCTACGGAGACCGGCCAGAAGGTTTGCGTACATATCCATGGAGCTTTTCCATACCTATATATCGAATATAGAGGCGGCCTTGGACAGGATGAAGGTAGGTCTGCATATCCAATACGCGAGGATTGGGGCTTACATCTTGGCAAATAGTGAACAACGCGATTCGCAATCTACATTCGTCCATCGACCACGCGTTGGCAAACAGTTATCGCCAGAATGCATACGACGGAAGGATTGCCTATGTCGCTCATATCTCCCTCGTCAAGGGAGTACCGTTCTATGGATATCATGTCGGCTATCGCTACTACTTGAAAATATACGTTTTGAATCCCATGAATATTATTCGGCTGGCCGATCTTTTACGCCAAGGAGCAGTGATGAAAGCCTCGCTACAACCTTATGAAAGTCACCTTCAATTTGTCCCGCAATGGATGTGCGATTACAACTTGTACGGCTGCGCCTATATGGACTGCGCCAAAGTCAAGTTCCGCTCTCCGGTTCCAGAGTACCTCGAGTTATCGAATTTGGATCACCGATGGCATGATCGGACCATACCCCCGGATTACATCACCAGCGCGGACGCCCTACCGAAACAAAGTCATTGCACATTGGAAGTTGATGTTTGCGTGCAGGATATTCTCAATCGGATTGCAGTCAAGGAACGGCCGCTTCACCATGATTTTATCGAGCGAAAGCATCCGATATCAGCAGATGAAAAACTTGTCCAGAGTATGGCTGGTCTATGGCAGGACGAGACGCGGAGGCGCAAAAAGAGACTGGGGATCAAGGATCCAGGCAGCAGTCCATTTACAGCTGAAGAACTGGTTTCGATGTCCGCTAGTCCTCGGGATCAGAGCAAGGCTGGCTGGATACACGAAGAGGAGTTTCGAGAGCATTTACTTAGGGTGGTCGACGAGGAGAAAAAGGCCAGCGACACGATAACAATCTCTTTTCAAGATTATGTCAAGCACAATGCCATGGAAGACACGATTCAATCAGCCATCGACAGTGTGGAAGACCTCTATCCACAGAAGTTGGAACCATTGATGACTCAAATTGCCCTTGCGGATGCTGATAACACTACTGGCGCAACGACTTATGATACCACGATTTTCTCCGATGGATTTGATGTTGATAATGAGCTTGAAGGCGAATACTCCGACCCGAACGATGTATTTGACAATGAAAATGATGGTCTACCAAGTAGCTCTTTCCAGATTGATGATGAGGTGTTTGACGCCCTCGCCGAGGAGATGAATGAGAGCGATGCTACGAGAAGGCAGTTCGACAAGAACATAGACCAAGAGCACCCAAATGGATACTTGAATACAAGTCAGCCTCACCTGCCCAAACGCACGCGGACTGAGAACCTGAAGTCACCGGAAGGGCGCCTCAAGAAGCGTCTGAAGTTCGTATATGACGATGCTTCAAAGGATGAGTCAATGCCGAAACGACAAGATGATAGCTTCTCGTCGTTCAATGTAGCTGCGATCCTACAGGAAGCCGATGAAGATGGCGAACGTATTGGGCCCGATGACACACCGCCTCTGCATCCACAAAATGGACTTGACTCTTCTCAAAAGACAGTGCGCGCCGGCAAAAACCAACGGCTTTCATTTCCTGTTGTAAAAGACCCGAATGATCCCATGACTGTCCTTCGTTTCAGCCAGAGAAGTGGATTGTCCAAAGAAAATTCGCAGTTTTCTCAAGTCTCGGCAGATCTTGATCCTCGAGAAAGCAATGGTATGGAAAGCTCTTCCTCAGAGCATACCTTGGAAATTAGTGGCACTACAGAGACACTTCCGCGTATGCCTGGCCAGCTGTCCGGTATTTATGAAGTTTTTAACATCCCAACCAATCGCAGACTGCTTTCCTATCGGTTCCCGTGTCCGACGCCAGCTGAAGTCAAGGCAAGCATTCAGGACGACGGACGACCAGCAGTCGTTTATCAGAAAGCATTTTACAGTGACGACAGCGACGTACCAGAACGATCACGTGAATATGCTGGACGGGACTTTCGCTTGGTCAGTAATTCAATACGCTATTTGCCCGAGTTTGATCGACAAGGTCGAAACATCCATGTGTATGCCGAGAACTTGCCACCCATCCCAAGCGTTGATGAGCAACGGAGGGAGGACCAGAAGCTTCGTGAATTGTCGTCGGCACGAATTTGGGAGTTTGCTCAGCTTCCCCCAACTCGCAGCGAGGTTGTTGAATGGTTTGAAAGAGAAGAGAAGGCCCAAGACAAGGAATCCACGGTCCCACGAATTTCTTTACCAACATCAAAGCTGAACGTCATGTCGCAGATTGAGGGCGCCACGCAGAAGAACTCATATGGTTTCAAGTACTCGCAGAAGCAACAGTCTACTAGCGTTGAACATCAAACGCAGTACATGAGCGTGATGAGTTTGGAAGTCCATGTCAACACACGGGAGGGCTTGGCTCCAAATCCGGAGGAGGATGAAATAAGCTGCGTGTTTTGGAGTCTGCGATCGGAAGACGAGGATGTGGACGTCAACAGCCATCTAGAAGGCGTGCATTTGGGAATTCTGGCACAGCCAGCGGATATTCTAGTCCCAGTCGCTGCATCGTTGTCTGTTGAAATACAAACAGAAGCTTCTGAACTCGATCTGATTACGAGTCTAGTTGATATTGTGCGATCTCATGATCCGGATATCATCACAGGCTATGAGGTCCACAATGGATCCTGGGGTTATCTCATTGAAAGAGCTCGATTGAAATACGAGTATGATTTGTGCAATGAACTATCGCGAGTCAAGACTTCTGCACATGGGAGGTTCGGCAAGGATAGTGACAGATGGGGCTTCAACAATACGTCCTCAATCTCTGTTACGGGTCGACATATGATCAACATCTGGCGAGCTATGAGGAGCGAATTAAATTTGCTGGGGTATACCATGGAGAATGTCGTGTTTCACCTGCTGCATAGACGAATCCCCCATTTTCCTTTCAAAGACCTGACACGTTGGTTCACCAGAAGCAAGCCTCGCGATATTATGAAAGTCATGGAATACTATCTCTCTCGTGTACAGTTGGATTTAGAGATTCTAGACACCAACGAGCTGATTCCACGGACCAGCGAACAGGCTCGATTACTTGGCGTGGACTTTTTCTCGGTGTTCTCTCGCGGATCACAATTCAAAGTCGAATCCTTGATGTTTCGAATTGCCAAACCGGAAAACTTCATTTTGATCAGCCCTAGCCGGAAACAAGTCGGCCAACAAAACGCCCTGGAATGTTTGCCGCTAGTGATGGAGCCCCAAAGTGACTTTTATACAAGTCCGTTGCTCGTGTTAGACTTTCAGTCGCTATATCCGAGTATCATCATAGCGTACAATTACTGCTACTCGACTTTTCTCGGCAGACTTGACAACTGGCGCGGACGAGGCAAGATGGGCTTTACGGAGTATGAGCGACAGGAGCGGATACTTGAGCTTCTGAAAGATCATGTCAATATCGCGCCTAACGGTATGATTTATGCCAAACCCGAGATTCGCAAGTCTTTGCTCGCCCGCATGTTGAGCGAATTATTGGAAACCCGAGTGATGGTGAAGAGTGGCATGAAAGCGGATAAGGATGACAAGACATTGCAGCAGTTATTGAATCATCGTCAATTGGCCTTGAAGATGATTGCTAATGTTACTTATGGCTATACGTCGGCTTCTTTCTCCGGTCGAATGCCCTGCTCGGAGATTGCGGACAGTATTGTGCAGACGGCACGGGAAACTCTCGAAAGAGCCATTGCTTTCATTCATTCGGTTGATCGATGGGGCGCCGAGGTAGTGTACGGAGATACCGATAGTTTGTTCATCTCCCTGAAAGGACGAACACGCGATGAAGCTTTTACAATCGGCGAGGAAATTTCCAAGGCAGTGACAAAGATGAACCCGCGTCCGGTAAAGCTCAAGTTTGAAAAGGTGTATCATCCCTGTGTGCTCCTGGCAAAGAAGCGATACGTGGGATTCAAGTACGAGCACCGAGATCAGGTCGAACCTGATTTTGACGCAAAAGGAATCGAGACAGTTCGACGTGACGGTACACCTGCTGAGCAGAAGATTGAGGAAAAGGCATTGAAAATTTTGTTTCGGACGGCAGATTTGAGTCGGGTGAAAGACTACTTCCAGAAACAGTGTCTCAAGATCATGCAAGGCAGAGTGTCGGTCCAGGATTTCTGTTTTGCGCGCGAAGTCAGACTCGGGACGTATAGCGAGAAAGGCACACTTCCTGCCGGAGCATTGATTAGTACAAAGAAGATGCTCGAGGATCCACGACTTGAGCCACAATACGGCGAGCGCGTTCCGTATGTCGTTGTCACTGGTGCGCCTGGAGCACGACTCATTGATCGCTGCGTGGCTCCTGAAGTGTTACTAAACAATGCCCATCTCGAGCTGGACGCCGAGTACTACATTACGAAAAACCTTATTCCTCCACTTGAGCGGATCTTCAATCTTGTTGGCGCCAACGTGCGCCAATGGTATGACGAAATGCCCAAAATCCAAAGAATCCGTCGCATCGAGGGAGCGTTCACAGGCTTAGGAGGCGGCAACAACAATGCAGCAATATCCAAAAAGACTCTCGAATCATACATGAAATCGTCAACATGTCTGATCTGCAAGGACAAACTTCAAGACAACAACAATAACGATCTCCCGCTCTGCACCAACTGTGCCAGTCAATCCCATATTTCACTGTTCAAATTGACATCGCAGCTCCAACAAGTCGAGCGACGCACGAATAACCTTCACAAAATCTGTCGGTCATGTATGGGTGTCCCCTTTGGAGATGACGTTAGTTGCGACAGCAAGGATTGTCCGGTTTTCTATTCGAGAACACGAGAGATGAGTAATTGGAAGAGCTCGACATCTGTTTTGGAGCCTGTTATTAGAGAATTGGAACGGCGTGATGAGCGACTGGATTGGTAGGTTGGACTATTGTTGGCGTTTGGATATACCCTTGTACATTGTATACTTTGCACACTTTCTGCACTACCTGGAGTTCTGTATACTATTTGGTCAATTGCAACTTGTTTTTAAAACAATTAACCATCACATGACATAGAAACATTCTTAAAAGACCAGACATCCGTTTTCATCCACGACTTTGACTGAAGAGAGAAAAAAATGGCCGTTTTCGCACTCCCCGCGCACGGAACGTTCTCCGACAGAACCCCCACGGGCAAACCTCCGACTGCGACCACACGACCTGAGAAAGCAACTCAAAATCCAGAAAAACATACAGAAATGACCAGTCAGAAGGTCAAGCAGAGACGATCATCTTATTACTTGCCAAGAAGATCTCGGGGCACTGCCAACCTAGTTCCTGACCGTAGTACGTATAACCTCATAGGGTTCAGACCTTGGGCATGGCTGATGTAGATCTCCTTCTCCATAAGAATCTCTCTTCAGAGTCTCTACCCCGCTACAGGGCGTCCTCCCCGCTTAGATGAGAGGTGCTGGGCTGATATACCGGGGTACTGTGGTCCGAATACTGGATCGGGAGTCGTGACGAAGATCTTCTGCACTGGGGCAGGCAAGTGGATTGAATCCACTGGGGAAAGCGATTTTGTAGACATTGGACAAAGGCTGGGCAGAAGAAAAGGAAGATGGCTTCCCGGTCAGATGTCTGTTTAGTCGTCGGCTACTCAGTTGGGATTTTTGGGTAGATATAGAATAAGCTACCTTTTCTTTCAATCACAGTCAACTTCTGTGGTGATTGCCCTAAGTGAAGAATTCAAGTGTCTCTGTATCAGCTTGAGTGACAGTTACGATGTCTTACCCAGAGCAGACAACCGGCGAACCGCCATCTAAGGGAGGTTTCAGATACCTCGTCAAGAATCCCTATCTCTTCGGCGTTGCACTGGTTCGTCGTCTCTTCCTCCATCGAGCATGCATCAAACAGGCATACTGACAGATGTAGTTCTCAACCCTTGGCGGTCTTCTCTTCGGCTATGACCAAGGCGTCGTCTCGGGGATCCTGACCATGCAGTCATTCGGAGCCCGCTTTCCTCGCATCTACACCGACAGCAACTTTGAGGGCTGGTTCGTTTCTACGCTTCTACTCGGTACGTACCCTCTTCTAGTCCTTGTCTTATTACAAGCACACAAGCTGATATATGACAGCGGCATGGTTCGGATCCCTCTGCAACGGTCCCATTGCTGATCGCTTCGGCCGCAAGGCTTCAATGTTTATTGCAGTTGTGGTTTTCACTATTGGCTCGGCGATACAGTGCGGTGCTCAGAATATTCCGATGTTGTTTGCCGGCAGGGCTATTGCTGGTTTGGCTATTGGGCAGTTGACGCAGATTGTGCCTTTGTTCATTTCTGAGGTATTCCCCTATACTCAATAGGAAGTGGAGGAAGTGCCTGACGATAGTAGATTTCCGTACCTGAGATTAGAGGCAGTCTCGTCGTTCTCCAGCAACGTATGCCCCCTTCTCCCCTCTTTTCTGGTACCTCCCAGCTAACAACGCCAGTATCAATCACAATTGGCATCCTAATCAGCTTCTGGATCGACTACGGCACAAACTACATCGGCGGCACCCGCTGCGCCCCCTCAATCCCCTACACAGGCGGCACCGCTACTAAGCCTACTTTCAACCCATACACCGATATCCCAGCGAACGGCAAATGTACGGCTCAATCCGAAGCATCCTGGCGCCTCCCCTTTGCGCTTCAAATCATCCCGGCCTTGTCGTTGGGGGTGGGAATGTTGTTTTTCCCCGATTCGCCGCGTTGGTTACTTATGCATGAACGTGACGAGGACGCGCTCGACACGTTGTGCAAATTGCGTCGCAAACCTGCGCGTGATGACCCCGATGTCGTGAAGGAGTATCTCGAGATCAAGGCCTCAATCATGCTCGAGAACTCATTCGCAAAGGACAAATGGCCGCAACTGTCTGGCGTCAGGCTCGAGATTGCGCAGTATGTCTCGTTGGTGACGTCCTGGCCTCGATTCAAACGGTTGGCGATTGGCTGTGTGGTTATGTTCTTTCAGCAGTTTATGGGCTGTAACGGTATACTCCCTTTGTCACCCTCTCCCATCTTTTTTTTTTTCCTTTTTTAGATCCTTTGACTGACTGACGTCCAAGCAATGATATACTACGCCCCTACAATATTCGCCCAACTCGGTCTCAACGGAAACACAACCTCCCTCCTCGCCACGGGCGTATACGGCATCATAAACTGCCTCTCCACACTCCCGGCTTTATTTCTAATAGACCGAGTCGGCCGTCGCCCGCTGCTCATGTGCGGCGCAATCGGTACCTGCGTCTCGCTGGTGATTGTCGCTGGTATTATCGGTGCGTACGGAAGCACGCTTGCAGACCACAAGAGTGCCGGATGGGCGGGAATTGCGTTTATTTATATCTATGATATTAACTTTTCGTATTCTTTTGGTATGCCCCCTTCTTCCCCTTTTCTACTTTCGATTATATAGGAGGTATGTGTTGATGATAATAGCGCCGATTGGATGGGTTCTGCCCTCGGAGATTTTCAATCTTTCCATCAGGTCAAAGGCTATTTCGATTACGACTTCGGCTACGTGGATGTGCAACTTGTGAGTTCTACGATTGTTTTACTCGCTAGATCTTTTGATGGAGCTAATGGGGGGGCCCAGTGTCATCGGCTTGGTCACGCCCGACATGCTTTCGTCCATTACTTGGGGAACATATCTCTTCTTCGCGGTGTTTTGTCTGCTTGCTTTTGCGTTTACATTCTTTGTGATTCCAGAAACAAGAGGAAAGGTATGTACATGCGCTATATTATTTGTTTAAGACGTTGACTAATTGGTATGTATCATAGACTCTCGAAGATATGGATCTCATCTTTGGCGATACCGCGGCCCACGAGGAGAAGCAGCGTATTGTCCATATTGAAGCTCAGCTACGTGGTGTTCCACTTGTTGGCCAGGAAGTGCTTAAGGATGATATTTTGCAACAGGAACACATCCGGAACTGAACTAGGCACACCTGTTGCATGTCTTGATGCCTTCAAGGCGCCTTGACGCGGCGCGTCCTATCCCCCGCATGGAGATGACATGGTTCGTGTTCGTGTCACGCAATGGATCCAAGCATATACTACTTGAGTCAAGAATGGTATATACGACGCTGTGGGTCTTCGGTAGAGACAAACAGATGCTCCAGAATGAATATTGACATCGACCATTCTAGTCATCGATCGTAGGATGCGTAGGTTCAAGTATAAGTGTTTTCTTGCCCTGGATAGTTCACCCATTCGGTAAAATCCAAACCAGCATGAGGCGGCCCAATTCCAACTCCACCCGGACCGCTCATCTCATTCTGAAAGAGTCCAAATGCCTGATCCGTAAATAGATGACCCTGTGGTTGCATCATGAACTGAGTCTGCATGTTGGATTGGCTTTCGGCCAAAGAGGCAGGCGAGCAGAGACGAGTAATCACATCGAGACAGCGCAGAGCTACCCAATTGTTGCTTAGGGTTGGGTGGCTCAAAATAGTCTTTGTAGTCTCCACGTCTTGGTACCAAGATGCAGCATCGGGTGATGCAGGGTCGGTCATGAGAAAGATAATGGGAATGAGAGCCGCTTGGAACAGAAAGTACAAAATGTACCAGGCGCCGAGTCGTGTGCACATATGCGTTTCCATATACTCCATCATGCATGAAATCGTGGCCCTGGCGTATTGTAGACAGCGGAGTCGGCATTCTTTCTCCGCTTCATCTTCAGGCTCAACGGCATTTTCTGTCGCCTTCCAACGTTCCGAGGCCCAACGAAGAACGATGGGCCTATATATCAGCATTCTCATGTTCATGTCTCGCCACATTAGTCGATTTCGCATCAAGGCCAACCAGTCCGGCTCGTCGGGTATGGCACTCTTCAGATAATAAGGTAGCTCATTAGACCACTCCTCCATAGGCTTCTGTAAATCTTGCGCCTCTGCTGTGGTGATACTCGGGCTAGATACGAGTAGTTGCTGGTAGACGTGGTTGGTCTTTAAATGAAAATTGGCCTGCGCAATCAGACCCGAATATATGGTTGGTCCATTGACTTCAGGTGGCAATGCCGTTGTAGCTGGTGTGAGAGATTCCTCGTGAATATTCAACACATGATGCGCGTCCATTATTGTTTCGTCTGGTAGAAGGATCGGACGTCCAAAGGTCTTTGCTGCACCGCTATCGAACATGAAAACTCCCCACCACAGTCGCCTGCGGATCTCTCGTTGTAGCAGGCTGATTTTCCAGCCCGGAAATTCCTTATGTATTCCAAGACTCATCGACATTCGTACAGCGAGGCCCAAATAGTTCCAGCCAGTATTGGGCTTGTTCCGCTTTTGTGTGTAGTTGCTGAGAAGCACTAATGCTTGCACGAGGGTAATATTTCCCATCTCAAATACCGACGTTTGTTGCAAGTAACTTCTGGCTTCCTGATAAAATGTGATATCCAGATCTGAACTGTCGTCGCCAATACACCATGCACCGAGAGCGAGAATCGTGTTGAGGAGAATATGCCAAACTGGCCCATGAGGCCGTGGTATCTGTTCGTGATACTGTGCCCTAAATGTACTCTCGTGAATGAACGGATAACTGCTGTGATAATTCATGAAATAAGAGTCGATGAACGCTTGCTCTACCAAGCCTGATGGAGCTGAGCTGATCAACTGAGATTTGAGTGGTGCAGTTCTGTGATACATTGATCCGCCGGGCGATGGTATGTTCAGATCAAAGCCATGCTCTGTGATGGCTCGTAAAGGGACAACGCTGGATGATGCTCCGAAATAGCCAGCTCCCTCCGGTCTAATTGACAAGGCTGCCATACCATCAGAAAGATCGCCGAGCGAGATCTCTCGCTCAGCCCAGTCGAACCCATCGGCTTGTTGTGGGACTGCCTCCAAAGCGGGCTCCGAATGTTTGCTCTCTGGTCGAGGACGCGGAGAATCTTTTGAAGAAGCAGATGGCGACAATGATTTCCGCTGATGAGGGTCCTGGTCCTGGAGTAGAGACCCCACAACACTATCCAAATCACCACCGGGGAACAATTTGCTGAGTGCCGTCTCAACAGCATTCAACCGATCTTCCACATATGTAAGATGTCTACACAAGGGGTTAGAGCTTGATAAGCCGCAATAAGGACCGTACTCACTGTCGTGTCAACGGACTCCGAACGATCTTCGGACTGTAGATACATTCTTTGCCAAGTTTCAAACATTGGAGACATCTTGGCTTTCCTTTGGAGCACTTTACCAAATTAGTCGACGCTAGCGGGATCTTGACATGAAAGGGTTACCCTTGACTTTCTCGCTCTGCATTCATCACACTATATCATGTCAGCAATAGAACAATAACGAATCGGCTGTCAAACGTACTGCAAAGTTTTGCGCATCACGAGCGCTGCTCATTTTGTAATATTCGGCTCGCAAAGCAAGCCGAAGAGAGTAGCTTCGGTATTGGTAAGATCATCTGTAATCATCTACACGAGTTAGCTGATAGTACGAACTATATAGTCCCGATGATGATC
The DNA here is from genome assembly GCA_019828575.1 of Talaromyces thailandensis. NCBI lineage: Eukaryota > Fungi > Ascomycota > Eurotiomycetes > Eurotiales > Trichocomaceae > Talaromyces > Talaromyces thailandensis. Next base: position 107,764 of record JACVQZ010000203.1, read on the forward strand.
AATAATGCATTTTCAATTTCTTCGATTCTCGCCCAACGCCATAGTATTTTGAAACAGATTGATGCAGAAAATAACCCCGAGAAGAATCATATCGGGCGACATTCAACTGCCACCGGCGACGCTGCCGGATGCGAAGCGTACTAAAACCGGCCTGAAGAACGGGAAGACTCGGCACTCACAATTTGCAAACCAGAGAAAGAATGGTAGAACTTCGTGCAAGCATTCGATATATCCGAATACATATGCTTGATCAACATCGACGTCTACTCAAGCCATCGTCACGGAAAATATGTTATGTTGTTGTATAGGAGACAAGTTGTAAGGCCTGAACGCCGAAGAACATCGAATTCATCGGGTCAGGAACCACGTGATGGCGGGCACACAGCCAATCAGAATGCTTTTTCAGTTTACATGGCCGAAAATAGCCCCACTTACCCACCTTCCTTTCTTGCCACTCCGGAGGAACATAAATCCGGCGGAAGTGATCTGTAATATTACCGTAAATACTGTGTAAACTTACACTCCCCTCTGTTTCCTAGCTGGGTAACTGGAGAACTTGATGTCTCGATCAGCCTCATGCCAGAGCGGCTTTCGTCTACCGTTACTCCGCTCGTCGAATAGAAGAACATACACGTACCTCTGTCTAAGGCGATTTTGTCTAGGGCGCGGCATGCGGTGCCGTCTTAGTTCCAAGCCCTCTGGGCTTGAGCTGTGACAGCATATATAGCCGTTCCAATGTTGACGGCCCTCACTAAGACAAATTCTGGCAGACATTCTGCTTCAAATTGTCAAGTGAACTCACTACAGCAAAATAGTCAAGATGTCTAAAGAACTGCGCGTCGGCGTCCTCTTCACCGGCATAGTCCAACTTCTCGACCTAGCCGCCGTCGACCTGTTCGGCATGACCACACCCGAATACCTCACCATCTGCGGTCTCCCCAAAGAAATCGTCGACTTGGCCAGACCACTCAAACTCTATTACATTGGCTGTCCATCAGCGACCGCACTGACAACCAACAACGCTTCCAATGTAGTACAAGTCACTTCCACGGCCGGCGTATGTCTTTCGCATACCATTGAGGACAAGGAAGTCAGTCCCGGAAATCTTGATATCCTGGTCATTCCAGGTCCGGAGCCCACCACGATCCCGGACGAGAAGACCCAACAGTTTGTGCGTGCTCATCATGAGAATAAGACGACGTTTTTGGTGATATGTAGTGGCGCCTTTGTGACGGCTCGCTCGGGGATATATGAAGGGAAACATGTGACGGGGCCCAGGGCATTTTTGCCGGTGCTGCAGAAAGAGTTTCCCAATGCGACGTGGGATGGTTCGGTGAGAGTGGTGCAGGACGGGCATATTTGGACTGGTGGTATGTGTCATTTCTTTCAACTTAGAATGGTGATGATCGGGTCTGATCTGTTGTAGGTGGCATCACGAATGGTATCGATCTTGTGGCCACGTATCTGAAAGCGACTTTTCCAGCTCCTGTGGCAGAAATTGTGTGTTCAATGGCTGAAGTCGGTGATCGGCCTTTGAAGTATGCTGCAGGTGTGAATTAGTGCTGTGCCTTCGCGGAAGACTGTCGTATAAGGTTTGGTGCCTTAGTCGGAGGGTCGTTGATGATGCGAAGAGTGTAGAGAATCTGATCATAGAGTCTGTTCGCAGTATTAGCTCAAAAACAAGCCATTCAATTCAGACGGAACAGTTTTGTTTTCTTTCTCTGCTTCTGACCTCCGACCTAAACCGAGCAATGTCGGTGAAGCGTTTCAGTACTGAAAACCGATAATAGCCAAATACTTGAACGTATTGATAGGAAATCATTCCTTCATTGAATCTAAGTTACATACAAAGGAAATGAACATGGAATGACAGCAAAGGACGACGACAGCTTTGCAAAGCCATCAACTTTGGATTTTGGGCCGGCCCGTTTTTTTTTCTGTATATCCAAGCCCGTTCCCGGTTCAAGCCAGTTATAGATTTTGTCTGAGACCGCTGGCGTGTCGAAAGGTATCAAATGTTCTCTCAGAAAACCAGTCAATAGAAGACGTCTAGGCCTTGTCGGGGTTGTGGTAGTTAACGGCGGAATTCCAGCTGTTTGAATGTTAGTGTCTGCCGCAGTATGTAGTTTGCATCAGTTCTTCTCGCAACTTACAAGATGGTCTATATACAATGTTAGCTATATCCGTGTAACTGCTGGATTGTACATACCTTGTCACCGTCACCCCAGGGGAAGTTCTTGGTGCGGATGTTCTGGTAGGCGTACTCGGTACGCTCCTCGAGAGGGGGCATGTGGTTCCAGTGCTCCCAGTGCTCGTTCCACAAGTTGTAGGCGTTGATGCCACCACCGATGAGGCAGGGGATAACAGCACTGACGGGGTATATCAGCTAAGAAGTAGCATTGTCATACGATGTGTCGATCGGGTACATACAAGATGGAAAGTCTCAACCAGAGAGCTGCACGATTGTTAGCAATTGATCAATAAGCTCCGGTGAAAACTCAAGATAGTTCCTAGCGCATTTTGACATACTGCTGGTAGAAGCGGCGTGGTGCTTGACATTCTCACGCTCACGGTTGAACGCGTTGTCGACAATCCAGTCGGGCTTGTTCTCGGTGCTGTTGAAACGGCGCTGGATGACGTTGCGAGCAGGAGTAGGACGAGCCTGCTTGGCCAAGCGGAGGCCGAGGCGCTGCATGTTACGTTGAGGAAGCATGGTTGGGAGGATCAATTGGGCGATTGGTGCTGCACACAACTGAGGTATCGTATCTTGAAGTTGAAGTGTGATGAAGGTTCGGGTGGTCTGACGAAATCCGTTAGTCTGGCCCCGTGATTCGCCGGAGAGCCGGAGCCGAGCTTCATGCGGCCACGCCAAGACATCGAATTGCTTATGTCAGCGCCAAGAGTGACATCATCTGATCGTGCGGCCTGAGGCAGGAACCCGATGCAGACAAGTCACGGGATCTCGTGCCTACTGCCGCGTTGACGACATGTCAGACGCGATTTCCCATATTGCTTGAATCATTCATTACTTTTCGCTTGAGGTACAAAATAGAGCACGTTATCGCTCGGTGGAGTATGTGAGGTGAAATTGTATCGTCGCCATGGGCTTCCGGATAACGACATGGAACGGTATGTTATGAATGCCTTCACTTCTTCATCTTCACAAGCTAATGCATCGGACAGTCAACGGAATACGGCAAGTATACGTCTTGTGAGTAGTCTGTTAGATTGACGCTTATATCCTGTGTCATACAGAAACCCTTTCGGATACCAGCCATGGAGAGATAATCGATCATTCGATGTGTGCACTATCCGTCCCTGTCCACGCCATCAAACACTGATTCTTGTCTAGGCCATGTTTGATATCCTGGAAGCGGACATTGTTATCTTTCAGGAAACCAAGATTCAACGAAAAGACCTCCGAGATGACATGGTGCTCGTGCCGGGCTGGGACTGCTATTTTAGTCTTCCCAGGCATAAGAAGGGTATGTCTCGCCAAGACCTGTACTCTATGATACAAACTTACGTGTATAGGCTATTCCGGGGTTGTGATCTATACACGCAATGAAACATGTACTCCTATCCGTGCAGAAGAAGGCATCACCGGCTTGTTGTGTCCTCCAAACTCCACAACTCCATTCCGTCATTTACCCGATGACCAGCAGATTGGGGGATATCCATCCATGGAACAGCTTTCCGAATTGCAGACTGATCCGGCTGTACTAGACTGTGAAGGCAGATGTGTCATATTAGAGTTTCCCGCCTTTGTTCTTCTCGGACTGTACTGCCCAGCTGCCCGTGATGAGACACGAGATGACTTCCGCCAAGGCTTTATTACTCTGCTAGATGCCCGCATTCGAAACCTCGTTGCTATGGGTAAAAGAGTCGTTGTAACCGGTGATCTCAACATTTCAGCTGGCGAGATAGATTCCGCGCCTCTCACGGAAGCCATTCGTAAAGGGACTGGAAGCGAAGAGGAGTTCGTCTCGAGCCCTGTACGGCGAGTTTTTAACCAGTTAGTCGAAGGAGCTAAAGTGATGGGTCAACGTGACTCGGGAAGAGAAACTCCGATGCTACATGATATATGTCGTTCGTTTCACCCTGACCGAAGAGGGATGTATACTTGTTGGGAGACGCGGGTGAATGCTCGGCCTGGAAACTATGGCGCGAGAATTGACTATATTCTGAGCAGTCTGGACATGAAAGATTGGTGGAGCGAGGGTAACATACAAGAGGGTCTAATGGTATGTACTCTTGGTTATCTTACGAGGCAATACTAACTTCTCAGGGCTCTGATCATTGTCCAGTATATGCGATATTCAAAGAGAAGGTGCTTATAGACGGGTATGAAGTTGATATAAAGGACATTGTTAATCCTCCCGGGGTGTTCAAGAATGGAATTCGGCAGCGTGAATACTCGACAAAAGACCTATTACCTCTATCTGGCCGTCTCATTCCAGAATTTACACAGCGGCGAAGTATTAAGGACATGTTTACTCGCAAGCCTTCTTCATCTTCCAAGGAGGATAGCGTGACAATCAACAATGCCGTAAATGAAACACTATTCGCGGATTCATCTGAATCTGCATCGACGAACATGGTCGAACCTTTCCAGAGCCCGTCCAAACCTGTGTTACAGAAATCACAATCTAACTCTGAGCGAACACCCAATATCGCATCGAATGGCGTTTCCAAACGAACACGCAAAGAAAGTGCGCCTGCACCACCTTCGAAGCGCAGTAAATCCGGAGGCAAGTCGGATTCAAATGCGTCAGGAAAGGGACAGCAAAGCCTCATGGGCTTCTTTAAACCGAAGAAAACGCAAGATGGCCAAGACACGAAGAACACGCAAGAAGTCAGTGCGCCTGGCTTGGAAGACGCATTGGGATCCAGTCCTGCAAAGCCCATACCATCTATATCCTCATCACCACAAAAGCCCAGTCAAGCCTCGCAGGTAACGGCGACAGATAACGGCACAACGACGGAACCAATCGATGAGACTATAATCGATCCAATAGTCAGCAAGGAGTCATGGTCGAAACTATTCACCAAGAAAGCGACACCAAGATGCGAAGAACATCAGGAACCCTGTATCATGCTCACGACGAAAAAACCAGGCATCAACTGTGGTCGATCTTTTTGGATGTGCTCACGACCGCTGGGCCCGACTGGTCAAAAGGAGAAGGGGACGCAATGGCGATGTAAGACGTTCATCTGGGCGAGTGATTGGAATGGACAGGACGGAGGTTCATGATGCGGGGTTCAACGAAGGACGTATATGATGCTATCGCGATTCAAGAGACTAACAACCCCTCTCATTCAAGATGGACACCTGAATATCATGGCATCAAGCTCCTTGTCCGTAGGACTTTCTGATTGGCAGACAGACGAGTAGGAGAAACACCAATAAGGGCTCGCATCAAAAGTTCTCTACGCACGACATCACAACCTCTGCCATGCTCACTGAGGGTCTGCGCCACGACGATGGCTGGGAGTTGAAAACTCTTCAACGTGGAGGCTGGTGACAAACGAGCTCATGCGAAGATCTGAGCATATCACGTCAATATTAGAAAACTTCTTCAGAGCACGTGCCTCAAATCCAACGGTCTCCCCCGGCCACCGCGAAGCAGACAAGCGAAGACCAGCCTCTTCTTTTCTATTCAACTCCAAATCTATTCAACTCCAAATCTGTCAATAGACGTCGAAAGCTTTTCTCTCCGACAAACGAATCTGAAACACTGGCCAGCTGACCCTTTCCTTGTTGTTGCCTGCCTCGTCTCCCAGCCACGACATTTCCCCAGCAACAAGACAGACGCTTCGATATCTAGGCAGACTCCCAGCCTCGAATCTCCCGCCGTTTTCTCCCGAATCCAACGAACAATCGAATTCTTCACTTCCCAGCCACAATAGATTCTCACCTATTGATTCGTTCTCGCAACCAATCAACCAGCTTTTCCTGATTCCATCGCCTTCTTCCAGTCTCGTGACTCACTGTCAAACAATAATACAACCACATTGTCAGCCTCTTGGATTCTATCAAAACACCGTTGAGGTTGCTGGCCATCCCCACGGGCTTGCTCGCCGAACAGCCCAAGGAAAATTCTACACGTCTTGTTTCATGTTTGGCTCGTGACTCGGAGATATTTTCCTGTGGTGGGTCATTAGAACCTTTCTCCCAACCCTCTGATTTTCGATATATCATGTCCCTCCATGACCTGTGCATAGCCAGGAGAAATCCATGCATAGGGTGCGAAAATCTGGTCGACATTGCTTTGAATAGCCTACACAGAGACATCAGTCCGTCCAGGCAGCAATCCAATCTACACCTGATTTCCGAGGCATCCACTGTATGTAGCTACATATCTACAAATACATATACATAGACAGAAAGAAGGGCACAGATTTTCTAAATTAACGTTCCATTGACTGCTCTCAATCTAAAACTACCTCTCCCCCCAAAGCCAAGCACTTCTATTTCCCCCTGATGATCGTCCCCTGTCTTCCTCCTCCACCCATTAGCAACATCTGTAGTACCGTAACCATAACCATGAAAAACCATAAGCATCATCTTCAGACAATCCCCCCAGTTATTCCTCCCTTCTCAAACTCCTTCCCACGCCTTTCTGCTCCCCAGTTGTTTTCCATCCCCCAAGTGTAAAAATGCAAAACCGAATCGCGCCGTCCCCCCATTTGCCGAAACCGGTTTATCGCGAAAAAGAAAAGTCCGTCGTTGTAAAGTGATCGGGGGTATCGTAACGATCATTGTCATTGTAAGAAAGTGTCGTAAGCCATTGCCACTGAAAAGCGATAAGGAGTAGCTCGATCATTGTGGATCAGAAAGTCGTAAGCCATCCGAAGCATGATGCGTGAAAAAAGAGAAACCATAAAACCGTAGTGAGATTAGAACCGAATTGAAGTGAAAAACATGCTTGTAAAAAGAAGAAAGCCGAAGAACGCAGATCGAAAGAAGTGACTGAACCGAAGAGACTGAACAAGCGATTGCGAGAATGACCGAATAATCGAATCGAAAAAGGAAACAAGAAGGAAATTTTTTTTTTCGGAGAAATCGTATGATATCCGACATCAGACTGTGCTTGTCGTTGACTTGTTGAGATGTTCTCTGAACCCCCCCTTTTTTGTTTGGATGCATTGCCCGATGGGTTGAGGTGAATGCATTGAACATGAATGCAGAGAAACAGGAGAAAGTCGAACTGGAAATGCGGGATCATGCGATTTGTTGTTTTTTGATGGGTTTTCTGTCTGTTTTTTTGGTCGAGGGTTTTGATTCGTTTTTCGGTGTTTTTTTGTGAGGTCTTCTTTTTGTTGAGACTGGGTGGTGGATGGTGGAAGGCGATCTCTGATTTGACATTTTTGTTGGCACTTTCAAAATTATGAGGTGCCTGCATTGCTAATACCTGAATTTTTTCGAAGGGATCGATAACAGCTCATTCAGGGAGTGTGACAACAACTATTTTTCACATGATGCTAATCTTGCCACGATGCCAGACCGAGGGCACAGTACTTGGATGACTAGCGACAAGCATACCACGAGACAGAGGATCTTCAAAATCTGGCTCGTCAAATCCCTCCATATCTCCTGCACTATGGTTAGCTTTTTCTCATAGCCCTTGGGTTTTCTGGTATACCTATGAAAGTTTCGAGAGAAGGTAAAATATCATCGAAAATGCCTGTATCGCGATCGCCTTGAGGATTCCACAAGTTGGGATAAATAAGGAACTATAGGGATGTGAGTGGTTGCAATCTTGGAGGGAGTCATCAATACGTACTGGGAGTGTCTGATAATTCCAATGCATTGGATCCAATTCGTTCATCTCCGTGTCGAACTCGGAAGTGGTCTATACAGCAGTTAGAATGAAGTTGGACTTGCATCTGTCTATACTCACCATGTCCCTGCTTTTAGTTCTCATATGTGCTGGAACAACTGTCTGTGTGCAAATCGTTAATCGACTTTAATCAAGCTCGCTACAGATTGCGGACTTACTCGATGGATTCTATGTTCGATGTCATGAAACCCATCCGCCCACATTCTCCAGAGCGCCCACCCACCAGGTGGCAATACGTGAAAGTTGCCTTGAAAGGTCTCTGGAGAAGGTTGGTGAATTCCCTTGTCGATCATATCCAGGAGGAACTTGGTTTTGGGGTTGATTCCACTGCCAGGCGCGTCATTATCCAGGAATTGTCTCCACGGCTTGAGGTTGTACTGATAGGTCGGATGATTCATCCACAACTCGATTAAATATTCCGATTTCTGAAGCCTGGTCCAGCAAGCTTGAGTATATGTCTTTCCAACAATTCTCGTCCATTTATCATGGTTCAAGGATATCTTGGACAGTATGGCGGTTTGGAAAGTCTGCATCATAGACTCGTCACGGTAGAGACTTTGGTAGCGCTGTAGACGACGAACTTCCCTCGCGATCTCCACGAAAAAGATGGCAACGTTGATGACAACTTTAGAAAACTCTTCGGAGATTTTACCACAATCCCCCACCGAATGTGTAGAAGTTTGTGAATGTAAGGCTCCCTGTTGAAGGTCCACCGCACGTTCTGGGGCTTCTCGATTTGAGTATGAAACGAAACACCGGAAGATAGTTTCATAGCCACGATCCAGTCTAGTAATAAGTTCAATGAGAAATCGATTATCACAGGGGGACGTAACCTCGCCGTCTCCTGAGAAGTGTTAGCTGTTGTTATTTGCAGAATGCTCAAACGCACCATCGACAGATCCTCTGTTGAACGCCCAATTCTTTGAGCTGCCCACGTATAACGGGGCATCTGGGTTGTCTGGAGGCCCTGAAGGGTTCATTTCAAGGTTTCTGGTATACTGATATGTATTGATCGAGAGTAGGATAAGTCGGCGAAAGTATTTGGCGTGAGAGTCAGAATGAATTGCAGACAGTATGCGATATTCACTGAGGTTAATGAAAATAAACGCTAGCAAAATAATTTCTGAAACAGGTAAGCAGCGAACAAACAATACGCGACTAGCCCGAAGTGTTTGCGTCGAGAATTTCTTTGTTTGCATTAGAGCGACACCCAGCCCCCCATTGACCAACCCTTTACCCATGCTAGTCTTCCCTCGCCATCTCATGGACGAGGTTCAACTACCTTCTGCCCCCCTCCCCTTTTGTCCATCTTAATCCTTCATTCTATCCCTCACTCTCTTCTACATCTCAAGAGTTTTGTATCACAAGAGTTGTTACCATCACTATCTCTACTGCATCACATCAAAGCTTCTATCCTTCATACTCATTTACTCCTTCATATTGCCATATCATCTTCTTGAAATGGCGACCGGATTTTACGCTACAGCGGATTTGAATCCTCTGCAGAGAGCGTTCAACCTTTTCCTCATGGGTCTTCCCAGTAGCGACCTCGACCATCTCGTTAACTTCATCCGCCACTCTGATGAAGCAGAACGTCTTGGTTATCGAGACGAGTTCATGAGACAGACAACCGATGTGATCACTGCTATTGCCGCCGAGGATCAGATCCCCAGCAGCCCTGAGTCATCAACCGAAAGCATTGAAAAGAAGAAATTGCGTCCTCTGAACAGTTTCATGGCCTATCGAAGTAAGAAGGAGAAGTTTTCAAATCAAAGGGAACTGGAACTATTCACTAACAAGCTTCCAGGCTTCTACTCCGCTATGTTTCCAGAAATGACTCAGAAGATGAAGTCTGGGATTATCAAAGACCTTTGGCAGGCCGACCCCTACAAAGGCAAATGGGCTATCTTAGCAAAGGCCTATTCGCTTCTACGTGACGACCATCGTAATGAAGTTTCTCTGGATACTTTCTTGGAGTTGACCGTTCCATTTATTGGCCTGATTCAGCCTGAAGATTACCTGAACGTCATGGGCTGTCAACTCGTGAAGACTGATGGTCAATACCACATCGAGAATGTTTCCCCCGCAAGACCCGATCTGTCCGAATCTGCGACAAACCTCTCTGTTGGAGATGTTTTGCAATATTGCTATGATAGTGGCTATGTCGAAGATGATCATGCTCAGCACTCAGTTCAGTCTGAAGCCACATCTCAACTCTTGTTTGCTGCACAGCCAAATGCCAACATCCGAACTGATCAGGGGGACATTGTCTTGGATAATGTCAATCAGGACATGCAATACATGTCGCCTGTGCAGAATACAACCGAAGAATCTCAAATCAGCACAAGTGGTTTGCTAGGTGTCCGTGTACCCACGCTGAATCAGGGCGACCTTCTCAAAAACATCAACATCAAGGTCGCTGATTTGCGCCATCACAACAACGGCGATCCAGATCTGTATGCACCTTTCAATCCCACTGTTCAGGGTTTCCCTACATACCATCCCATGGCTCATGACCCATTTGATGCGTTCAACATCACTGATATGCCGTTTTGAATTCAACCTCCACATGATCACTTCTCAACTCGGGCCAACTGCTTCCCCATATCATGGGCTGTGGTCCGTCAACACATCAATCATGGATTAATTTCGATCTACGACGAAGCCGAGGTTGATTATTGGCGAGACTTCTGCGAATGCTTGGATGCTCTTTTCTTCTTTATGCATTCTAATATGGTCTTTTTCTTACTTTCTTTTTTCTATGGAATGGCTATGATGTTTTCTTTCCTTTTTCTCTTTGTTCGCAAGCCCTTCGTTTTCAATCCCACAGACGCTATCGACGAGTCGGCGGAAAAAAAAGCAAAAAAAAATAATGAAAAAAAAAATCGGCAAAAAAAAAGATCAGGGCGAGCGGGCTTACTGCATGGACGGCGAAACGAATCATACTTCTTTACACGGCGGTCAGGTCAAAAAGGCGCATGTTTAGGCGTGGTTTACACGATGATGAATCATGGGTGATGACAAGGACAATGGCATACAATCAGGACTAATGGTGAATGGTGATGGCTCTCTACGGAGGCTAGGATGGATGTCTTTCATTTTCTTTTCCTACGTTCTTAATTCCATATGGTTGCCGATGGTCAAGACTCGAAGGTGACGATGGCTTCAAATAGTCTAGCTCTAGCTACAGTAATGAAATGAAAACAGTTAACGATTATTGCTATCTTCTTTCCTAATAATGCAGTCTAAGGTAGTCGGGCTGCAGCTGTCTCGATTCATCCATCTTCCTGCTGTTGCTGGCGGCGCGTATGCAACTTCCCTCTCGCACCTCTCAAATCTTCGACCTCAACCTACACTTACGCCGTCATCTCGATTCCTCAGCTATCTCGCCTGCTTTTGTATCACGCATCGCGTCTATCAGAGCTCGGTGCTATGTCTGTTTTCGTACAGACGCACGTCCAGTCTATTCCCAGCGTCGATCGATGCTCTTCCTCTACAGGTTTGGCCACGCAAGCTTCAGCTTCCTGCTAGCTACGTACCTTGTTGTGCATTGCTAATTCTGGCTCGATTTTCTGCACAGGACACGTCAGTTGGAGCTCGAGATAGACCAAATGCAGAAGAAACCTGTCCGTGACCTTGGTATTGCCAGCGGGACACAACGCGGTCGAACCTGCTTATCTAGCGCAGATGACTCCTTCAGGAATACGGACTGTATCAACGGCGGCTGTGACATCTTATGTCAAATATTCGAGTCGATGATCATTTCCAAGAATAGGAAACTCCTTGAATTTGACGTGTACATCGTCTTCCGGCACGTTGATTCGAAACCAATTTACGAGCTAGTTTTTTACGACGAAAATATCTGCTCGCTCCCTCAACAAGTCCAGACTTGTGCAATTTGACGGGTCGGGGTAATCGAAGACTGGGACACTGCTTATCCTCGCTTTCTTTGTCTTTTTCATTGCCACTCTCTTTGTGGTCAACGTCACTAGACCTACGCCATTGGTGGTTCGGGAAACAGAGAACAAAGTAATGCTACATCACCAGTCCGCAACTACTTCACATTGCAGCTAGTAACACAAAGCCACGCGGAAGCAGCAGCAGGAAGAAGATGCCTGACCGAGAAGTTGCGTCGAATGAGATACTTTGCGTCTGCAGGCTGTGTTGGACCCTGCAGTTCTCTCTCTCTCTCTCTTGCAGGATGGAGCTGGAAAGGGGCTGCATGTATTCTGAGCTATGACCGAGCTGAGATCATGGCTGTCAATTATTTTCAAATATCGAGATCTTCCGAGGCGAAAGCGTTACTTCATGAGTGTGGTCATACCTACCGATATTGGCCAATAATTGTGCATCGTGCATATCGTCGATTTGATCGCTCGATGTTACTCAAAGCGGACGGGTATCGAGGTGTAACCTACTCAGCTGGTCACAAACTCTTCAACGGTCTGGTGACACCGTGACACAAGCCCTTGCTGGAAAGGAAGATTTGGTGCAGATGCACAGCGGAACAAAGAACGTCGGGATAAAGTTGCGGGTAGGTTGGGCCGTGCACCAGACGCGTCGGATTGAAAATGAAGAGCTGCAGGCGGTGATTCAATATATGCTTGATACCACTGGATGTAAGCTCTCTTCTTCACTCGTTTAGGGCGGCAAATCATTTGAAATGGCTGACCAAGAACCTGTAGGCTACGTACCGAGTTTCTTCAACCCAGCAGGGCAGCCTTCGTCGGGCCGAATCGAAATCGACGGTGCGTGATCCAGACTTCCCCGGAAAAGCAAATATAAGCCACATTGGCCATCCACGAATGAAACGACGTGCCATTGAACTGGAAACTATAACCGGCACGTACTGGCAATGTCTGGCATGCAGACCAAGATAATTATGAGCTGGGGTTATATTAGTCTATGCCTTGGTACCGAAATACTTGCTCATTAGACTGGAGGTGTTGGTGTGCATAGCTTGAATCCAGACTGGGCTATGAGAGTGACATACTCGATTCTGAATCGTGCATAAGGCACATCTCTGCTAGTCTCTCTTTTGATTACGAATTCGTCAGGCCTCGATATCAACAACACGAACACGTCTATGAACTAGCCCTCCGGCGCGGCAGGCTTTCCACCCGATTCGTTGGAACCCGACCATTTGGCAATGGCACACATGTTGTTCGTGCTGGCCATTCTGCAATTGCAAATCTATAATATGAAGGCGCTATATGCGTTCATCTGGCTAGGGAATACCCATGTTAACACTAGAGATTGCTTCGTTCTGCAATGCAAGTTGGACGGACCGGGCCGGCCGGGAATAAGAATGGACATGTAGAGGTATCTGTGTGAAGCTTGTCTCTGACTGGTTTCCTGGCCCTGAAGAGATCATCGAGACCGTGGGCTGACCGTTAGTGCGATTTGGGCATCCAGTGTAGGTAGGCCATGCTGAATAGTTGCTGTCGTTAGGGTGAGCCATGTTGCAAAATACGAGGTATGTACCCGTGTCACAGGCGTAGCTACCTCTCTGAACCAGGGACCCCCATACGAAGGTAGGTAGACACAGTAGTCTCTACCTAGCAGATACTACATCGTCACAGCCCGGCTGTGAGCGAACCCTTGAAACACCGTAGTCCTTAGATAGACATCCCTCTACCACACTCGAAAGGGCGTATCCTCGCATATGTATCCAGGAGGTCATAGTATTTAGAAAAAAGATAGAGTATACTGCATGATACGCTTTGATAGCATTTTGACCCAGTCCAGCACTTAACATAGAGCCGAAGAGGAAATACACAGGCAGGTAAGGGCCAAACAGTTTTACGCGACTCAATTCCAATGACAATAAAACATACAACGTAGCACTTGAAGTACAGAGAAATGAGAAATGATATAAACGATAGACGAAAAGTATCTCCTGTACATATAGAAACAAATGAAAAAGAAACGAAAAGAAACGAAAAGAGAGGACGCGGAAAAAGCTCAAAGTACGACAACAACGTCAATAACGGCCGAAAAATAGAGAATAAGAAGCCGATGGAATTACTCCTCCTGGTACGAAATCTTGCGCATTTCTCCCAATCTCGTTCTTGCGCGTGAAAGCGCGTTTTCGAGTTGAAGGATTTCAACCTATACCACGTTAGCCATTAGTCCAACAAGAGAGTAACAGGGAAGGAAAAAGGGAGAGAGGGAAAATGGACGAACCTGCTGCTCCATTTCGCGGACTTTGAATTCATGGCCACTAAGCTTTGAGTAATCGACTGATTCGCCTTCGTCCTTGTTCTTCTCCGCGATGATGGCTTGCACCTGGCGCACGAGACTTCGGCATGCGGCGCCGACGGCTTTGGAGGCTGTCTCGAGACGTTCCTGTGTCTTGCTCATGAATGTCGCTTTCACGCGTGATGCGGCGACCAACTGCGCCGTGCTGGCTGCTACGTCGTTACTGGCCACGATGAGTTGTTCGGGGGAGTTGCGGCCTGAGATGACGCCGTCGGCGGTTTCGATCAAACGGTTTGTCGATGTGGCAACTGCTTTCGCGGCGGAGATCAATCCTTCGGTCCAGCGGTTGTTCTTCTTGTAGAATGCTGTTCGTGACGAAGAGCCGCGGCCTTCGCGGACGATTTCTTGTTGGGATTCGGTGGCGGCTTTGATGAGTTCGGCGATGGCGTTGGTGATGGCCAGTGCGGCTTCGAGGATGGTGTCGTTGACGCGCAATTCGTAGGTGCTGTAGCCGTCGCGAGGCTTCTTGCGGAGGCGGGCGAGGCGTTCGACGGCGGCGTCGATGGCGTTGGCGGCCTTTTCGAGTTCTTGGTCGACGAGATCGCCTAGGTCGCCGGAGGTGCTGATTTTGCTGCCCTTGGGGGCGAAGGTGTCGACGAATTTAGAGAGGGTCTGGAGGTCGCGCTGAACCTCGAGGTTGTTGTTGATCACGACGTCGGTCTTCTGAAGGGGCTCGAGACCTTCGAGGCGGAATGATTGCAGGCCACGAAGGAATCGGATTGTAGCTTGGGCGGGCTTGCGGGCAGCGTTGACCAGCTGATCAGAGTTTTTGTCGTCAGTTGCGAAACGAGTAAGACCCTTGGTGTTGCTCAGCACATCGGCAATCGAGCCAGAGAATACAGAGACCGTGCGAATGATCTCGGCGTGCGAGCTGTTTGGACCATCGGCGATAAAGTTGTTGAAAGCAGTAGAGAACTCGGTGGCAGAGGCAGAAGCTTTTTCGACTTGCGAAAGGACATACGCGGGAGAAGCGTTCTGGTTGCCGGCTTGCATCGAAGATTCCAATTCGTACAATGCATCGTCGACACGCTGGACACCGCTTTGAAGCACAGAGTCGATAATATCGTTGATCTTGGCCACCGTTCCGTGAAGGACTTCATCGATTTGAGAGTCGAGTGCGTGATCCACATCTCCTTGGCTCTACTCATTATCAGTAAAATGTCCTGTTGTGATATTTCGTAGGAAAGAAGCATACCAATTTCAGCTCCTCAAGTTCCATCAAAGCCTGCTCCATGCCAGACTTGTACACTTCAATCTCCTCATCCTTCTCACGTAGAGCAAGTTCGTGGTCTTCACTAAGCTCGCCGCGCTTGGAGGTATATTCTTCCAAAGCACGAGTTTTGTTCTGCTCAAGTTAGCACACGTCAACAAAAGAACTCTCCAGTCTGAAGGGGAAAACATACGCGTAAAGCCTCCTCAAGATCCGCCATCTCACGGTTATACTTTGAGAGCATGGACGAAATCTCCGATCCCTTCTGTCTCTCTGCGTTCTCTGCACGCTCAATAGCAAGCCGCAGCTCACGCTTCAGCTTTTCTAGCTCTTCCTTGTTGGTGCCAGTGGTGCGGTCACGGTCATGTAAGGCACGGTCACGCTCCCTGATCATATCCGCAAGCTCCAGGTTTTTGGTCTTCATTTCACGCTCGAGCTTCTCGCGCTTGTCGATGGCTTCCTGGGCGGATGCGGCCTTGAGCTTCAGAGCCTTGGTAGTCTGCAACAGGTCGAGATGTTCTTGTCGTAGTTGCGAGTACAGCTTGGCCAAAGCCTCGTACTTCGAACGCCATGTGTTGACCTGTTCCTGGAGTGCTTTGATCTGGTCGTCCTTGGAATTGACCTGAAGATTGAAGTTGTTGTTGAGATTGTTCAGCTGCTCCTCGAGATCTTTCATCCGCTTATCATACTGCTGAAGCAAGAGCTGGTCGCGTTCGTATTGTGCACGCGCATTGAGATTCTCCTGCTCCAACTCTGCCATTCGACCCTGAGTATGCTGCGCATACTGGTCACGGAGGAGCGCCTCTTGAGCGAGTCGTTGTTGCTCTGCTTGAAGTCTCTGCTGTTCCTCGAAGTCGCGCTGCGCTTGCTGTTGAGCCTGCATCTGTTGACGCTGCTGGTCTTCCCATTGCTGCTGCAACCTTCGTTGCTCCGCCTCAAACTCCTCCTGCTGGCGTCTGGCCTCGTTGTTCCAAAAGTCGTTGATTGGTTCCGGCTCTG
This sequence comes from Talaromyces thailandensis, assembly GCA_019828575.1. Lineage (NCBI taxonomy): Eukaryota > Fungi > Ascomycota > Eurotiomycetes > Eurotiales > Trichocomaceae > Talaromyces > Talaromyces thailandensis. The sequence goes on from JACVQZ010000203.1 coordinate 124,078, forward strand.
GAGCAGCTGGTTTGGGCGGTGGTGAAAGTTCCCGCTCAACCTCGTTCGTTGGCCGCTTCGGAAGCGCCGGGCGCTGTTCATCATCTTCAGACAAAAGGCTGGGAGGGTCCTGTGGGAGCTTGGGTACGGTAATCAAGCTTGTGAGATAGCGCAGGTTGGAACACTCGTAGTAGAATCGGACAAGGCGGTGGTGTTGAGCATCATAACGGCTGCGAAGGGGCTCAAGAGCCTCGTCATCGCCAGTTGCTTTAACGAAATCAGCTACCATTCCCATATATTTTTGGGGCGTACTCACTCGTGTGCATTGCTCGCAACATGCTAGTAATAAACTTATAAATTCCATAACTCTCCTGGACGAGCGGCACCAAGGCAGATATCCTACATTCATTATTCGTGCCATTCTGGAAATGCGAAAAAATCAATTTCTGGAAAGAGTCGATCTGATCCTGGAGGTTCATAAGGTCCATAATAGCCTCGTAACTATATCGGTCAGTCAACAAGCACAATAACACAAAGGGCAGACATACCCCTCGTTCGGATCATTGATAGTCTTCAGACTGATATATTCCTCATATTCAAAGAGACCTATTCGCCCGAAACTTAGCATGCATCACAAACGACCCGACACGACCCAAACTAACCATTGAACTCGGGGTGGTTGCGATGGAAATGGAGCTTCGACTCCAGGAACATAACGTAGTCATGAATCAACGGACCATATCCTAACCCCAAGTCGACATTAGCATCGCGCAACCCCCGAAATATAGTTATAACAAACCTCGCAATCCCTCCCCGGCCACACCTCTCATCAAACTATCCAACCAATTGACATGCGTCTGCGCCTCGCGAATCGCAATGGGATGACCCTCCTGGAGGACTTTGTGTATCGTAATAAGGGCCTTGAACGTCTGCACTTCATCTGCTAGGATCGGTTGTCTGTTCTCATCAGCTTTCCACTCTCCAACACCATTCGCATCAGGGGGTTGGATCAGGCGTACACTTTCATACCCGCCCAAAAGGCGGCTGAAGATTTATGGTCCCATGTATACACAATACAGCTTCGCACATGTTTTCCTGTTCACCCAAACAAATCAAGTCAGCGAACGAGAACCGGACAGGCGCGGGAGTAGACTCAACAGCGGAGTAAAGGGGAGAGGCGGAGGTGGTCGTACTCTTCGGCGCGGTTTCCTCTGTAGACAGAATGTATTAGCACACAACCACATCTTTTGCTTCTTTATCAGTCGTAGGGGGGGAGGCATACCAATGCTCGTCGCCTTGCGAATATTAACCGCCAGATCGGCCTCGGTTCTGTCAACGATAACGAACAACAAATTAGCAATTGCTCTCACAGCAACGAAAGCACATGTTCAAGACGTAAATATAGCATACCTGCTCATCTTGAATATCCAGTCCCTTCGAACCTTGCAATCAAGAAAGGAAAAGCTAGACAAGCGCGGGGTTGCGTGTTGTCGTCTCTGGTCCGGGAGAGCAGAGCAAGCTTCGATCGATCGATAGGTCTAGTGCTGGACAACCGCCGCCGCCACAATAGCTACCTCCTGAAATGAGGTTGTTGTAAAAGAGAACAAACAACGTCACAATATGAAACAAAAGTAGCAGGCTGATGTCAGACGCTGTCAAACTGCACAATACAATTGATATAGAAGACGAAGATAAATAAGGCAGACAGATTCCCAGCAGAAATGACGTTCCTGGCTGGGTTGCTGCCGTTGTTCCGCCGAGGAGCCAATCAGAATGCTTTAAGCCGGTCTTGGCATGGGCTACGCTCTTACACTCTCTATAGACTCATTAATTGAAAAGATGTTATATGATAGAACTGATAAATTGAGGAGTTGATTGTATCAAATAAGAAAGCTATTTCATAAAAACGCCGCCTGCTCATCCTCCCGCCCCAAAACGCCCGCTGCAGATGGCCTGACCTGCTGTGTGCTTGAATCAAATGGATGCAAAAAGAAAAGACAATAGACTATAGTTGGTTTGACTTGCTCGTCTCAATAATTCATCGGTTATAAGAGAAGGTCTTCCTGAGACCGTGTCTGGTTGTTGCTGGATTCGTCCATAGTATCGGTATTCGGTGTAGCTGAAGATGAAGGCTTAGTCTTCGTCTTGGATGCTATTGATGAAGTATCGATGTCTTCTGAAGAGCCGGATATCTGCTCAAAGCCTGAGTCCCAAGGGGTGTCGTCGTCTTCATCGACGTGATTGTCACTCGCCTTTTCCAGACTATCGATCTGGGTATCTTCCGGTCTCGAAGAAGACGCAGGCAAATCCGCTGGTAAAGTCACTGGTATCCTTGACGGCAAAGGGGGAGCAATCGCTACCGCAGGACTGTTCGGTTCGGAATCCGGTGGTGCTTCGACAACAAGGATTTCATCACTAAAGCCACCATTATCGGTATCTCTCAAAGGAACACTCTTTCGTTTCGGCAAAGGTGGTGGCGGTACAGGTCGTTTGTCCTCCTTTTTCTCTTCTAGCGGTTGACCCGGAAGTGGTGGGACAGGTTTCCTTCGTGGCATGCTGATTGAATTCGACATGAAACTGTTCCGCTCTGGTGGTGGCAAGGGTGTTCCTGGAGGTGGAAGCGGTCTTCCACGCCCCATGGGACGTTCCGGCGTCCCCGGTTTAGGACCAGCTTCGCCGGGTTGTCTTCGTTGGTCGGCCTTGTTCAGCACATTCCAGCCCCATTTCTTAGCTGCTGCAGTGGCCGTTCCGATGGCAGCAATAGTTGTGGATCGTTTGTCAGAAGATACCGAGCTAAATGATCGATTGATGTTTTCGAATTTTCCTTTGAAATTGGTTCCATCGCTGGTCGTGGAAGCATTCAGAGAGGTACTACTAGCCATAGCATCTGAATTGGACGAGCCGGGCCGTGTTGACTTCCCACGTTCGAGGGTTGATAGTTTTTCGCTGAAAATCGAGTCTGTTGGTTCGTCGGACGTAGCAGTGTCCAAAAGACCTCCTTCGGGTGGTGATCCGTACGGTGTGCTCGATACCGAACTCGGCTGTGAGCGAGACTTGATTTCAATCATCGAACTTGTAGCATCTCGTTTCGATCTGTGCCGCCTATGAGCTTTTGGAGAGTCATTCTCGGTCTTATCAGCCTTTCCGTGATCGGCTGTCACGACGGGTTCCGCAACGTTCGAGAACGTCCGTGTTCGAATCGTGTCAATTGGCGAGGTATTACCTCGTTTGTCGACTGATGAAGAAGAGCCAGTAACTTCATCGATCGGAGAGTCGACGGTCATAGACTTGAAACTCTTACTAGACCTGAGAGACGGAGGGTTGGACTTGACAAAATCAGGTGTACTCCAACTTCGCTCATCTTTTGTTTTTAAAGCATCGACTGGTATAGCATCAGCAGTCTCTTCAGAGTCATTGCGCGCCTCCGACTCGTCAGGAATCTCAAGTTCATCCTGGTTCTTGGGAATATCTCGTTGCCAGACGCCACCTCGGAATGGGAATGATGCCGTATCCAAGAATGGGACGTCGTCCCAGTAAGGAAACACCAGCGTCTCTTCAACTACTTCTCGAATCCGACTTTCGATACCTCGGAGGATAATGCCGTAGGTAATTTGTCTGGTGCTGACAATGGGTTCAATAGTCATGGTCATATCAGGTTTAGAAGCGAAACAGAACCAAACTCGATTGCTGGGCGGTGGTTTGAAGCGTATCAGCATATGACCAGACAGTTTTTTGAGTACCACTGCAAGAACGAGATCAACTGATCTGGCCTTGATGCGAGGACCTAAATCGATACGAGCGGTTGCCGAGATCTCGATCCGAAAGTTGCCGCTATAATTCACGTCAGTCTCTACCGTACAGTCTCCATCAACCGTCAGGTCTTTGAGTCGTGGGTTCGTGATCGAAGGCGCGCCCTGACCCATGTCTATCTTCCGTAATGCGATGTTGGATATGAAGTTCGGCTTCGGGACTCGTGAAATCTTCTTCGTAATCTTCGTTCGAACAAACTCATGCATTTCTGGAGTCTTGTACATCGCCAGAAACAGCCTTCCAATCAATGCATTGATCCATCGAGTCTGTAGATGATCCTCCGACGCATGAAGATCCTGCACCAGTTTGACGATATCTTTCGCATCATACAACTGCGGTGACGGGGGAGAATTCGGCGAATTCGGGATCTTTTCCTGATTCTTCAACAACGCATGATAGAAATCCTCCTTTGCAGATTGACTCTGACAGAATAAATAGAATGGTGGAGTAAGTCCTCGAAGATCGGCAATTGAATCCTCCCTTCGGCTCAGGCAGATAGCATTGCGTTTGGCATATAGCTCTCCTTCGGGAATATCCTCTCCGCCGCCGTATATCGTCACATCATGGTGTGCCAGCGAAATTACATGGCGTACCTCAATCTGCTGCTCATCGTCGTATAGCATCAAATGACCATGTCTGAACCGTCAGCCCTTCATCATCCAGAATTCCGATGGACTTAACGACAAACCTGAGAACAATATAAAACACATTCCTCGCCTTCCTGAAAGTCCTCCCTCCATTATTATTCCCCGGCTCAATACTCGCAGAAGCAGTCTTGCGCTCAAAGATACTCCGATACATGCTCTGATACACACTCGGACTCTGAGACTCTGTACCCACCACTTCCCCCGCGGGTGTTGTTCTCTCGGGCGGTTTCCCATTTACGCCTCCAGGTACATATTCACGACAAACCGCAAAGTAGCCCGCCGCAACATCATTTTCGTGGACACGCTGAAACTTTTCGGCGAGGACGTCGGTGCCGCTTTTGAGGCTGAATTGGTCGTCATTAGGTCGCGATAATAGACTCAATCGGCGAGCGTGCCTTTTATTCTCGTCGTTGTTGTTGATGTCATTGCCATTGTTATCGCTGGTGTTGCCGGGTTGCCGATTAGATACCGCCGTTGATGATGATGATGATAACGACTCGTCCTGGTTCACGGGCGGTTTGAGTGTAAGGTATGCATGCAGAAACAACAGGGCGACTATGAGAGGGATGAAAGTGACGCCGCCGAGAATGTAGATGACAACATAGCCGGTGAATGAACCCATCTGTGTTCTGTTCGAGTTGTTCGTCGGTCAATCTTCCTTCACAGCGACGGTAATGGCAGAGGACGGGTATGATGCAATGACGACTCCATGGAGGAGACACCAACAAAACAAGGCGCGGATCGAGGACACGAGTCTTTTACGCGAATAACAAATGAGTAAACAGGATGAACTGACAAGGAGGATAAGGAGACAGATGAAGGTCTTTGACTGGCGGAGTTATTATTGAAGGAAGTTCCAAGTTGGCATCTGCAACTTCAAGTGTAAATGTAAGCGTAACTTAACACTAGTTACTTAAGCTGTAAGGTACTGTCATCGTAGCTGGACGTTAGTTACTCTAGCGATGTTCCGGGGCCGGGAGCCGCCTACATGGGGCTAGCCGTAAGCGTCACGTAATGTAACGTCGATCCGGAGACGATGACGCCGTGACGGTGCTCAAAGGGCGCCCCGCCATTCGCTGATACGTCTCTCAGGCAAAAGTATTTTACAAACTCTGTATCCTATTTACCATTCATTGTTGCTATGCTGTATGTACCAAGTCAAACGCCATGTCCCAAAACAATATGTACCAGCAGAAAAAGAACATCACGACTGAACCATCCGCGGCTCATCAATAGACGGCCTCTCAATCCTCTTCGCCGTCGAAGGCACGTCATCCAAATCCGCGTACTCCGCATTCTCCGTATCAATCACCAACCTGAGCCCACCGAAATTCTTCTTCACGGGCGACGTATTGCTCGATTGATGCTGGTGGCTAGAGGGGTACTGCATCTGCTGTCTCTGCTCTATATTCCGACTACTCTTGACGGGCGAAGACATGGGCGATCCCAGCATTCGGGTCCCGCCCGCTCTGGATTCTTCCGGTGGTGTCGCGATTGCTCGTACCGCTGCTGTATTCAGTTTTAGGGCCGGCTGTTGTTGTTGATGATGGTCCGATGACCAGCTCTTTCTCGCGTCGTCCGATCTGGTGCTGCTTTCAAACTCATTGACAATACTCTGGAAATACTGCGCCGCTTGTTTGGTGATTGAATAGTCGAGTGGTGTATGATACGCTTTATTTGGCGATAGCGGCGGTGTACCGGCCGCAAGTAGAGCCCGGACAGCCTTGAGATTTCCCCAAGCAGAAGCATAGTGTAGCGCCGTATTCCCTAGATTATCCGTCGCGATCACCGAGGCAGTATATGAAAGTAATATCGTGATAGTAGCGATATCTTCAGACGCCATTGCCGAATTCGTAGACACCGCGCGGGGTCGACGACCCGTCGGAGGAGGGATGTGGGCGGAACTATTCGTGCTGACGGGGGCATGGCTGGGATTCGAGCTTTGCGCAGCGAGCATGAGCGGTGTCCGACCTTCATTGTCTTTCCAGTCGATTATGTGCGGGAACATGCGACAGAGTAATTCGACGCAGTGTGGGTGAGAGTGGGCGGCTGCGAGATGGAGGGCTGTCGAACCGTCGACGTTGAGACTGATGCCGGGCGCTGAATCATAGCCCGTACGATCGATGTTGGGTGTACATGAATCATGGCCGAGCGATAATAACAATTTCTTCACCCAAAAAGCAGAAAACATTAATCATCGATCCTTGGACAGCGGTGAAGGAAACAAACCAAAATATCCAAATGCCCCTTAATCGCCGCCAAATGCAGTGAGGTATTACTCCCATCTTCAAAATCAGGATTCTGCAAATACGCCAGATTGTTCTTTATGATGCGCTTGACCAGCAAGACATCGTTTTGTAGTATTGCGCGTCGAAGACGTGCTGGGACATCAATCTCAGTCCTATGCAAGAGTCAACAAAGAATGTAAACAATGACGGAATGTGCGGGGGAAGCTTGGAAGGGAACGGTCGGGTGTACTGACATTTCATCTCAGCTTCCATATCTTCCGGGTTGAGGTAGATAGAAGTTACACGCAGTCCATAGTCAGACTGTAGACGAAGATGATAACTACTCGAATGTATTGTGTATGGAAGAGTCAAGGGTAAAGTTCAGTGTACTGCAAAAGGAGTAGTTACAGATCACATGCGTTGAGGCTGCGTAAGCTTGCGTTAAAGTTCGCTGACTGGTGGACACGCACGGGTGGGACCTTGGCTACCTAACCTTGGGGGGCTCATTTAGGGTCCACGCCTTCTAGAACATCAGGGCTCAGGGCTCAAGACTCAGGAGAATAATATAAACATAAAAGTTGCATTCCGATTATTAAGTATCATAGAATAGAACAGTTGATATTCCACGCAGAAATGACATGAGCCACCGACGGTCAGATCCCGAGCAGGATGCAATTTCATAACATCAGTTATAACGACAGCAGCAAAGGCAGACGATCGTCGATTGCATCGAAGACACAAGAGAAATGCGATAGTACATCTAGCAAGACTAATTGGATAATCTCTCATTTGCGTGCAGAATGAATGGAGAAGAACAAAATGCTGAAGCGCTGTCACATAAATCAAAGCATAATTCGTTCGTTCGTTCGTAACAAGTCATTGGAAGTCTGCAGTACCCTGCAGACGATCATCGGGTCTCGATGTTCGTTTTGGTCGTAACATTACTATACTTCCTTTTTTCTATTCCAATTTCTCCGAATCAAGTATATAGCGTGTCGTCTATTTCCGTCCTTCATTCGGTTCCCAATGGATAGGCTCGAAATCCGAATTGAGGAAATGAGCTTGATTGTACGGTGAGCTATGACATGTTAGCTGTAAAATATCATAGAATGTGTCAAAGGTGGTTTGGGAGACGCACTTCTTGAATGGAGTAGTCACCGGAAGTGAATGGCTCAAGTTGGGTTTCATCACTAGCGGATTTAGCCGGATTTGCGGGCCGTCTGATGACTTCGTCGTAGGTAGACTAAGGGGTAGGCTTGGAGGAACGGGTGATGAGACGGTCGACGGAACGGGAGGGCTGATGGATGGAGAATAGAATTCTTGTTGTGGAGGGGATGGGAAGAATTGAGGCTGTTGAGGTGAAGCCATCATCGGACTGGAGACTGAAGAAAAGGCAGACGGGTCCATCATGAGACCTGGTATTGCCATCAAACTCGGGTTGGCATCGAATCCGAGAGCGGCGCCATCCCAAGGGCTGAAATCTGTCGACATGCCATATTGTAAGTTTACTATCGGTGACATGTGAACTGTAGGTTCCACCGAGTATAGAATATCATAATGGCCACTATCATTGATTAGTCCGAACACTTGAATCGTTAATGCGACATAGCAACTTACGGGCGATATAGAAGTTTAATTGTAGCCAAGCTCTGTCGGTTCGGCGTCAAAAGATGTGGGGTGACTGCATCGCCCTGACTTCGATCGAGGTAGAGAATCTCAACAGCAATATCGGATCCCTCAATAACACTATCCACCAAAGCTTGAAGGCCGACTTCATCGATTTCGGTTTTGGCCGGCTCGATCCGTGTAGCGCAATATTGGTCGACGGGCGTAGATAAAAATGCTTGATAACGCATTTGGTTCAGTTTCATCCATGCACCAGTAAGAAGCTGCAGTCCGTTAGTAAGCGCGCTTCACCAATGGGAAGGCAATCTCACTCTGAAATGGGTGATTATGGACATGGATTGACTAAAGTCATTGAAAATCTCGACCAGGAACCCTTCATCCGGGACGCCCTTTTGTATCGCATCAATCACTTGGCCAAATGTCTCTTCTGTGGCATCAACGAACGTCTCGTATAGATACTCCTGCTGGCCGACTTGATCGAGCAGAGCGTTCATAGACTTTATCCGCGAGAGCTCCGACTGCACTTTTATCGTGTCGCGAAGGAAGAAGAGGTTCTCAAAGTATCCGAAAGCAACCGCTAGCCAACTACCAATCAGATTAACATTCAAGCTGAAGGGAAGATAGTTTCATACCCCGCCAGCCACAGTTTCCATCCCCTTTCATAGTCCGCGTAAACGGATGCGTCACGGAGAGGGCCTAGTAGTGTAAGTATGGTCAACGGAAACCCGAGCAAAGGATGGTACGCACATTGGTCTTGGTTACAAAAGTAGGGTCTGCATTCGAGTACTCGGCGGAGATGATTTGACTTGATTGCTTGGGTGATACCAGTGGGCCCTGCGATGTCAAACATGTCAATGATGAGCACAGCATAAGGTCGTCCGATGATCCTAACCTGTACTTCGGGTTCATAGTCATTTGACAATTTCTGGAAGCGCTCCAGCTCTTCCCGAGACAACGGCTCCATGGCGTATCTTCGCGGGTTGGAATAAACAGGAATGTTGAAGAAAGGATACGAGACCGAGCTGTAATGGGTGTCGTACGTTGAGGGTTGGCCGGCGGAAGATGATTTGTATCCTCCACGGAAGAATTGACTTTCTAAAGTATTTCGCGCAAAAGAAGTGTCAGAGATTTGCATCGCATTAATACTGGTTTCGTCCTTTATCGGCCACGGTGATCTGAATCGAGAAGTGACTACAAACGACATGATGTTCTGTCAGACGATAATCTTCTTTCATTTTGGAATAAAACGATATGGTAGTGGGGAACGGACCTCAAATAAGCATCATCAAGTGCAAGGCGGTTTAAACAATGAATAATGGCGAACCGGTGTGGGACTGTGGTGCGGAGGCGATGGAAGAGTAGAATCTAGAACTGCTGATCAAGCCAACAATTTCAGAGGACCGCGATGCATGTGGCTAGCCGGTCCATCAAATAGAATGAAGTGTAGTTCTGCTTGGTTGTAGCTTCAAAGCCCCAGACGCAGCGGCGGCACTCGGCACTTGGTCGGACAGGATTGGATTGTCGTGAACACACTAAAGATTTCGTGCAGCATGCGATTCACCGTTGATGACCAGTATTTATCAAATTGACACAATCTTTCCTGAATTGTTTTGACAGATTTGTCGTGTATTGGCTTGGCTGCTGTATCCCCGTAAATTCTACCGCGAATGTATTGGCGCCGAGTCAGAAGTAACATCCGCCGTGATGATGGTACTTTTTGTTGCTCTTTGGAGGTTCTGCAAGACGCAATTCAATTATTAGTTTTACGGACTGGTCGATCTGTTTGGTTCTTTTTCCAACGTCTTCCCAACTGTTGACCCGCGGATGTCCGGTATGTCATGCATACAGCCGGAGGAAGTTCTTCCCCACAACTTCAAGATACACAAGTGTGACGCTGTAGATAAACAAAAGAAGGAGAGACAATGTAAAGAGGAACAAGGCTGAACAGGCAGGCTGACGTAGTTCTGTGTTGTGTATGTGTGTCGAAGCGACAAGGATAGTATCAGAGAAGAATTGGAGATCGCAGTCTCGAGACAGTTAGACCCGTGGTGAGTGCGGGGTGAAGGTGCAAGATGTTGACACTGATAGCCGGCTGGTCGAACACGGAAAAAGAAATAACGAAGATGAGAATCAAAGATAGAACAGACTTACTTGATGAATATTGTCGTTGCTTTTTCTCCCAATATCACTCAACAAGAAAATATGTGCACGTACGTAGCAGAAGGGTAGCTCGGACGCAGCTGAGATACGCGCTCGAAGGTCAGTGCTACGGACCACGGCGCTCTAGATGGAAATGCTGTCGATGCTGCCAACCGCGTTGATGCAGTGTTTCAGGTTGTGAATCCGACCAGGATTCAATGTAATATCCAACCCGAACGGCCCGAGCAGAACTGCAGGGAAGAAAGAAAGAAGATTTAGAACAGAAGATCGATGGGATGAACACTTCATCCATCTTGAGGGGGAAATGAAGGAAGGAAGGAAGGAGCCCATGGCGGGGAAACTCATTTAGTGTAGATGTTACGCTGTAATTACGACTAATACCTACGAGCCATTCGGGCGAAAGTGCCGAATAAATTACGTCTGGTCCGGTGCTTTTTGCTAACCTACACCTACAACAACAATCTTGACTTCACGAATTACTTCGGAAATCACCTTATGATCACGCCGTCTCTTATCAAGAACCGTCGAGTGACGCACTCGGTCACTATCACAATCCAGCTTGCATGAGCATGTAATATGCAATAATCTATCGAAGCTCACCGATGAAAGCCACTAACACCTGGGCAAAAGTCATAGCTCCTCGTCTCCTACGATATATACTATATACGGATAAAAGAGCCCTACAAATGACTGCCCCACGATTCTCAACCCTGGAGATTCGCAATGCCGGCATTTTGTATCTGGCGGTTAGACATCTGGATGCTCACAGATGATCCCTGGTATGTGTCTGATACTGGTCCTACCTGGGTGACCACCATTGACTCTACCGGATACACTACTAGTCACATCAGCTGTGGTCTAGTCAGGGTCTGATCCCATATCTAATCCAAGATTCCAGAATATATACGCCCATGTATGACCAGCAATAGTGACTATAACTAATTATATGCCGACAGCTATATCTGACACAACCGACAAGTCTGACTGGTGATACCAACTGAGCAAAGACCGTTCCCCAAGAAATCAAGATGATTAATCGGTCCTACCGCGGTTGCACATGATTACTATACAGACCAATAACTTTCACGCCTGGCCCTGACCTGAACAAAATATTGATGTACGATGGCCCGAATCGTAATATCAAATGAGTTACTAATTAATGAATATCAGGGAACATCAGCTGGGGGCGCCTCCCTTCAATGTTGTATATGAGAATCCCGGTTCGTCTGCGCTGGGCTGAATATAAACTGGGCAACGGAGAGGCCATTAACCTCCGGATTGTTTCTGGTGGTCTATTTAGGTACCTAGGTAGGTTAAGAAATACCCACCGAGGTCAGGTCACTTCCTACGTACGCAGTAGACATTCCAAATGTATGTATATTTGCATGTAGGTGACGTTGGAGCGAATGTTAGGTATCGGAAGGTAAAGTCGACTGTTCCCATTCGATGATTGTGAAATGGACTACATGATACATCCGATATGAGGACACTATGTACGTAGTGTGTTTGAATAGAACGGACATTTATATTGGACTCTTTTCCTTTGAAACTTTGAAATTTCTTATGATTTTTGTTTCTTCAAATGTTATCAGGTGTAACGATTCACATAGTATACATTCGGAAGCAGCACAGGTGCCGAAATGACATCAATCTGGAAGGGCCAGCATTGCTGCTGTGTGTCTGCTTATATTTTTACACTTGTTCCGGTGCCGAGAGATGTCAGGCGTTGGCCTGTACTTCGCAAGTACTTCGCAAGAGAGACAGAAACCTGTCTGCCGGTTCACATTTTTACCACATCGGGTAACTTTCAAATACTTCAAAAGGCATTATGAAGTTGAGTGACAACGCTGCAGCTAAATATAAATCAAGTCCATGAATATGACTTATCAAATATACAACAAAAAGACATTGTCAATTCTTTAAACAAGTAACTCATCGAGGATCCTTCCTTTTATTCGTGACCCAACTACGTGTGGTATTCCCTCTTCAATCCCACTAGCTCAAATATCTGTAACCCTCTACACGCCGAAGAGAACTTTATGTTCAGCTAAATACCAACCAAAGTGAGACTTCATGTCCCATGTACTCTATAGTTACAAACAGTACATACAGCCACGTCAGTCAAACTAAGTCAACTAAGGGCTAGGGCTATGTACCTTTCACACGCACGACATGCGCCAAGTGGGACTATGTATAGGTACTACGTACGTAGATAGTTCTCCGTGTTTATTTACCATGTATCTTGTCGAGTCTAAGACGATCTGTTAGAAATCGCACGAATATGTGGAGTATGCATAACAGTCAGGGTTGTTCCCTGAATCTTGAGTTGGTTTCTGTGAAATACGTTACTCGAAATCGAGGACGGAGGTATTGAAGCGAAGCGACGATAGCCTCGCTTGCGGCCCGATTGTTGGATGGCTAATGGGTTGGCGAGGTATACATACCTAATGAGCACTAATGTGCTGCTAGTGATTGTTGCATCTGGGTAGGCCGGCAAGCCTGGACCTCAGGATTCGAGTTTACGTGCTCCGTTGAGAGGAATGTTACATATGTTGTAGTTGGTATCGTAGATAAGTGTTGTCATTTCATTCATTCGTTCATCATGCTTGCATCAGCGCGTATCGTCGCACTGTACTGTCCGCAGTACAGTGCGGGTAAGCGTGCTTAAGCTTCATAAGCTCCATAAGCTACATGCTAAGCTTATGCTAAGCTACTCCGACTCTGCCTGCAAACCCTGCTTTACCCCTCCATCCTCCTCGGCCTTTACCCACCGAGCGACTCTCGTCGCCGAATCCTGCCACCGCGGCCTGGAACGAGGATTGCATGGGTCCCATTTGCGAGAGGGACGATTCGTCGATCTTGAAGCCTTCGCCGTCATTGAGTGCCGCGCGCCAGAGGGATTTGAGCGAGGATGACCATTCGCGGACTGCCTGTAGACGTTCTGAGTCGCTGCTGCTTTCGACTACGACTGTGCCGTTTTCTTGATCGATCTTGGCATTGAGTTTCTTGTCCATGATCAAAAATCCTAGAATCTCTTGCACCTCTGAGATGGAAATCTTGATCTGCCTGGATATGAAGCTTAGCGTGAATCGGGTGTAGGGTGCAATTAATTTGATGACAGCTTTCGTGCGCATGTTGCGACTGACTTCGTCAATATTTTCAGCAATAAACGGATCAGCCAAGACATCCTGGTTTGTCCGTAGAATCTCTTCGTAAGTGTGTATGTCATCTCGCTGATACGCATCGACAAGGTCTGTCATTGCCGATATTCGTGGGTCATTTTTGTAAGGTTTCGTCTCTTGAGAGTCGAATGGGTTGATATCTGATTTCATAAGCATCGTAGTCAACACTAGATACTTCAAGACTTGGATCCTTTGCATCGATCCTGCCTCGTCGTAGTTGCGGAATGACTCGAAAAAGTCGCTTTGTGCTTGTTCCCAATTCTCCTCGCTCATGTGCATTTTTCCTCCGCATTCGCGAATGATGCCCATAATCTTTGGATGTGGAACGGCAGACCGTACGCGCAATGCTCGTTCATAGAGTGCCTTGAGTCGTTTGTTGTTCTTCGTCTCGGCGTACATCTGGATTTCGAGAGCGTACACTTCGAGCGAGTATGTTCCCTTGCTGGGGTCGTCCGTACCGTCTTCACGCTGGCACGCCCGGTGTAACTCGCGCAGTTTTTTGGTCAGTTGTATAAACTCTCGGCGGTCTAGCCACAGCTTCGCGAGCTTGATATTTGTCTTGAGCCATAGTCGTTCGTTGTTCGTATTTTGGAATGTCTTGAGCGTCAAGCGATAAAACTCCTCCATGCAATGATATGCTTTTTCATCATCCGAGCCTTTTTCAATGAAATCAAGCATGTTGTTTATCGACTTGTCCGAGTAGTTTCGTGTGACGGCCGATTTGACGTAGGTCAAGAGCTCGCGGTAGTGTTCGATCGCCTAAGAAACGTCTTGTCAGGACCGTCAGGTAGAACTTTGTCGTCTGCTAACTCACATCATCATATCGTCCCAGTTTAAACTCGAGCTTGATAGCTTGTTTTAAACCTTTGAAACCCCTGATCAAACTCATCAGCGCATCGTACTAGCGTAATAAGTTGCATAACTTACCAGTCGCCCTTGTCTTGTTCCAATGCTGGCACGCCTAAGAACTCATCGATAGCTTCTTCTGGATTATCTGCCTTGATCTGCTTTGCGTTGTAGTACTTGTTCTCGATACCGATGTCGCCAGAGTCGTCCTCATCCGAGCCTTCGTACTCGAAGTCGTACCTGTCTGGTTAGCTGTGGTTGTCAACAGCGGCGTGCTGAACTTACTCCTCTTCCCCAGAGTCCTGCATGAAATCATCGTCGTCCGACATTTTGAGTCGAGTTTGCAAAATCCAATTGTTGTGTCAAGGTCAGATGCTCTTCTGGTGACAAGACATCAATGGAAAGATGGTGTAGCTGTCTAGCTTCGACAAACAGATAATAGAGCCGGGGAAAGTGACAGCATGTGAGTGGCTCGTTCTCACTCCGCAGCTCAGATACGCACGGGCCATGTCTGCCTTAGATTCCGGCAGATTGTTGATCCGGCTGTCTCTCAACAGGACTAACTTACATTCTTGCAAAACCCCTAGACAATTTCAATCTGTGTCTTTCATTCAAATCAACGAATTTGTCTAACTACTAACGCACGACCATAGCAGAGATGAACAGGGTCTTCAATATTCAACCTTAGATGATAGCCCATTGCGTTGATGCATACGATTGTGCGTCAAGTGGACGAAAACCTTTGGATCGAAAAGTCTTGTCGAAAGCTGTTTCTGGTCTCTCGGGCGGATGGGGAGCGCGAAGTTCACGATACTGGAACCTAACAACAACACCATTTCTGGGACGCACTTTCACCCTTCGTGCCACCAGATCTGATCCGCATCCTGTGCAGTGGGTTACTCTCTCCGGCTTGACAGTGCACGAGGCTGCGATGGATTGGACTGCATCGTAAAGTAGTCCGAGATGAAAGGCCTTGTTTCAAACTATAAACTATCCGGAGGTGATTCCGAGCCAGTGAAATCATATTTGCAGGACTCCGCATACACATGTGTCTTCCAGACCGTCACCGGGACTTGGCCATGCAGTTGACTCTCAAGTATTGTCAATATCGGCGGGGGTGGAGGCTATGAAACCAAAATACGGTGCCAGCTAGCATGCTCGTATGTGAAGGCGTCATATAACTCGGTGCGTTCTGGCTTCGCATTTTCATCTAGCTCACGGCTTGACCATGGTAGGTGATCTCGAAATGCTGCAATCGTACTCATGATCCAAGCCTACGGTGGCTTTTGAGCCCTGAACAAGACTCTTCCAAAATGTTTCAGCAGAAGTGGGCTCATTTCGGCGACGATTTGTCTCGAATCAGAAGAAATAATTTTCCTCATCTTGTTTCCAAGAACCAATTTCGCATCTGCAGGCGTCTCGATTGGTTTGAAGAAGAGTATTCGATGGAGCTTTGGCGTATTGCACACGACTGCGTTCCAATACTTGTTGACAAGGGGAGCTACGCATAAGACATTATATCGGTACATGAAAGTATGTCTCCCAGCAATTCCGCGATGTTTTGGACTTTGAATCCTGCATGATATGCTATGTTGGTAGAATCTTTCTGTTATCAGCGTTGTCATGGAGCATCAAATGACTCACTAGGATGACCTTATCAATTGAAAAGTAAAAGAAGAGTAGGGTTGAGATGACTGGACTTTTTCACACGTAGTGATAGTCATATCTGGCTATGACTTGCCGCCACATAGAGCTTGCTGTTCACGACATATTATACTGAGACTTCTCTTTACGTGTGCAAAATCTGAGATCTGGTGAGTAACAGGACTACGTAGAAGTTTGACTTGATATGTCGAAATTGTAAACAGAGAGATGATTTAGGGTTAGGGCTATTCACATCCATATCGAGCTAACCAGATATGGTTAGCCGGTACTAATTCGGGCAGATAAGCGTCTCCACCCAAGCCACCAACTTTTGCGCCACTCACTACTTTTACCTTCAAGGAAGTCGGTGCAGAGATAAACCTTCACGTCCCAATACACGACGAGTACAACTCACTTTCATTTCGACTCGCACATCTTCCATCATGGGTGGTGATCTCAACTTGAAGAAAAGCTGGAATCCCGTTCTGCAAAAGAACCAGGAAAAAACATGGCTCGCCGAAAAGAAAGCGCTCGAGGAGCGCAAACGCATCGACCAGATGATGCGCGAGCGACAGGAAGAGCGACAAATGCTTGAAATTCAACAATTACAAGAAGCCGCCGGCGGTAAAAAGCGTCTCAACCGGGTCGACTGGATGTATTCGGGTCCTTCGAGCGGACAACTTGGAACGACGGAGGAGATGGAGGGATACTTGTTGGGAAAGCGCAGAATCGATGGGTTGATTAAAGGGTCGGATAATCAGAAACTTGAGAAAGCTGCGGCAGAGGATTCATTTATGGCTCTACAACATGCGAATACGGCACGAGATACGGCTGCGAAGATCAGGGAGGATCCTATGTTGGCGATCAAGAAACAAGAGCAGGCTGCATATGAGGCTATGATGAATGACCCCGTCCGGAGGAGACAGTTGATGCAGGCTGCTGGAAAAGAGAGCAAATCCGCAGAGAAGGAACGCAGGCATCATCGTCACAGACACCGACACCGAGATGACGAGGATAGACGATCGCGGCATCGTTCGAGAAGACATGATTATGATGATGACGATGATCGGAAACGTAAGCGACGACGTGACGATAGCGCATCCGGTTCTCGGTCTCGGTCGCCTATAAGACAATCTCGATCTCGACGATCTCCCTCTCCATCGAGACACACATCTCGACGTTCAAGATCCCCTCGTCGCGAGCATCGTGAACATCGCGAAAGGTCGTACTCACCACAACCGCGCCGTCGCGACCGATCTCCTCAGCGGCACCAGGACAGAGACTATGAGCGAAACGACAGACGGCAGACATGGCATCACAATCCACGCCCTGCACCCGCACAACGTGATATATACGCATCTTCCAAGTCTGCCGAAGAGGAGCGAGCAGCTAAATTGGCGGCAATGCAACAGAACGCGAATGAATTAGATCAAGTGCGAGCCAATCGACTAGCAGCTGCAGATGCGCGCGAGAAAGCCGAGCGTGAAGCAGACGAAGCAGCTCGTGCTCGAACGAGCAAAGATGGCGGCAAAGGAGCTTTCTTGTCGAATATCAACAAGCGTGCTGGAGAGTTGGATTTGTCGGAGAGACTTCAACGGGGACGACGAAATGTCGAAAAGGAGCAAGAAGCATACTGAATTACTGGGCTCTCCATTAGCAAGCGATTCATTACACTACGATTTTGATTTTCTCAACCGTGTCATGGCTGATATCATGTCTCTTAACATTATTCATAGGGTACCACTGCATCATCAAAGACAATTCTTCAGACAAAAGGTTTCGGTGTTCCTGCAGACCTCCTCATCAAACAAGTATCATACTAATCCGAAGGCAATGCGAATCCATGATCAATGATAAAACGCAACGGTTCCGGGGATACCTCCACAGCATTCGTATCTAGATTCTCCGTCTGTCTCAACCCATATCTGTCAACTGGGGAACGATCAATGGGCAGCATGCACTCGACTGCAAGAGCACCATCATATCCACTTTCTTTCAGAGCGAAAGTTGTTTTCAGGGCGTATCCAGGTATGTGCAGAGAGGTGCATTTTGTAGATTAGGTTGATGAAGACTTTTGAAGCTTATGATACAACCGAAACATCATGTAGTTTGGGACAAGTACAAAAACTGCGCATATATAGTGTAAGCTTAGGTAGTAACACGGATTATAAGAAATGTCCTTATCATTTGAGAATACATGATTACAACCCAAGAATAAGTGCATCACAACTGAGCTCCATAACCCTGACCCTAGTAACCCTAGTTCGAACGCAATTAAACCACGTGACCAAACATGATGTTGCCGTAGCACAGCTTCCATAGCTTGCCCAGCCAGGTAGCTTACCATCTTACCATCTACATCCCAACCTCTTGCGCAATCCTTCCGCTTCAATATTCGAAATTCCTTCCATCCGGATTGATTCATAAACACTTGATAACTCAATATTTCCATATACCAGCCGATAGTTGAGACGACGGCGGATCGTCAGTCGTCATCATGTCCGGAGAACTGCTCAAGCCAGAGAAGGATTTCAGCAAGGATGCAGACAAGATAATTCCAGAGGCTCAAGAACTTGCCAAGGTATGATGTCTGGAACTCTAGAACGTGGCAAAATTCTAACTTCGATGATAGAGCAATGTTCAAGCCGCCATTGATAAGCTGTCCTTGCTGGAGAAGCAAGCTCGTCAGGTAAGCGCCTCCATCAAAGCAGCACCTCCGACGTAAGAACGCGCTAAATCTTAAACTGAAGGCATCCGATCTCGCCACTACTTCTCGAACCATCGTTACCATCGTCACGATTAGCAAGGAGTCCGGCGACTGGAGCTTACTCAACGACCAGGTACTTTTGCTGTCTAAGAAACATGGCCAGCTTAAGCAAGCGACAACGAAGATGGTGCAGAAGGTGATGGAGTTTCTAGAAGATACGCCTGATGAAGAAACGAAGCTGTCAGTGATTGAGACTCTACGAACAGTGACCGAAGGAAAGATCTTCGTTGAAGTCGAAAGAGCTCGTATCACCCGTTGTCTATCACACATCAAGAAGTCCCAAGGCGACCTCAACTCGGCCACCGATATCCTTTGTGAGCTTCAGGTCGAGACATTCGGTTCCATGTCGAGGAGAGAAAAGACCGAATTCATTCTCGAACAGGTCGCTTTGTGTATTGAGAAGGGCGACTGGACTCAGGCGGCTATCCTCAGCCGCAAGATCAATAAGCGCTACTTTGCACGCAAACCCAAGAAGACACCCGAACAGTTGGAGAAGGAGCAAAAGGAATACGAAGAGCGAGTGAAGACGCGCGCTTCGGATGAGCCGATGCCGGAGAAGGATGAGTCTGTTGAGGATTTGAAGCTTCGTTATTACGAGCAGCAGATTATCCTTGCCAAACATGACCATAACTATCTCGACACCTGCAAGCACTACCGAGATGTTCTCGATACTGAGTCGGTTGAGGAGGACCCCGAGCGGCTCCGAGCTGTGAGTAACGTGTCGTTTGCACCGTTAGACAAAACTAATTTGGTTGTAGGTACTTGCACGAATCGTCTACTACGTTGTTCTCGCCCCATACGACAATGAGCAATCGGATCTGCTCCACCGTATACAACAGGATAGCCGCTTGTCGCTTGTGCCAACGGAAGCGCGTCTGTTGAAACTGTTTACCGTACACGAATTAATGCGCTGGCCCGAAATTGCAGATACCTTTGGACCTCATCTCACCAGTACAGATGTCTTTGACAAGGAGCAGAACCAGAACGACGCCGAAGCATACACAAGATGGCAAGATCTGCGAAAGCGCGTGATTGAGCACAACGTGCGCGTTATAGCCAAGTACTACACTCGCATCCAGACAAGCCGCTTGACGCAACTGCTTGACTTGACCGAGGATGAGACGGAGAAGTACATCAGCGACTTGGTCACGTCAAAGACCATCTACGCTAAAATTGACCGCCCGGCTCGTGTCATCAACTTTGCCAAGCCCAGGGATGCCGACGACGTCTTGAACGAGTGGAGCGGCAACATGAGGAGTCTGCTAGGTCTATTGGAGCGAATCGACCATTTGATCACCAAAGAGGAGATGATGGCTCGTATCCAGCCCACCAAGTCTGAGAAGGTGAAGGCATAATCGAGTTTTGGCGCGCTTAGATAAATATGTATAGTACGTACTACGGCGACAGAAAATGCATCAGTCTATTCTACTTATTTACAATTATAATCCATTCTATATACGCTAGAGGTTAAAACGGCACATCCATATCCTCGACCCTCTCTTCGTCCTCCTCTTTCTTTGTCTCCCCTTCTAATGCTCTTCTAATAAACCCCACAGCAACTTCAAGATACGTCTTCTGACTCGGCACAAAATGGCCACCGGGATGAAACACAACTTTCCCTTCCTGCTCCGGATCCCCCGCACAAGCCTTTATCAACTCCCTCGACCTAGCCTCTATCACAAGCGCATCTAATGTTCCCATAACGTGTAACACGGGTGTCGTAACCAGGTTCTGGGGATCATATAACGCACCCCATCGCGGATCCGCAGCTTTAAAGCCACTATACACAATCGCAAATTTGAGCGGGGGATGGTTTCCCGTATTTTCCGGCAAAAACGACGCCGGAAATTCCACGCCACCTGTTTTTGTGGCAGCATCAAACGACGCCTTTCTGTTGACTTGCAAAAGACTGGCAACCATAAACGCGAGACAGGCACCCTGCGAAAACCCCACGACACCATCGAAGGGTCCCTCGGCTTTCAGGAGCGCGGCAACACTCGCCAGTCCGTCTTCGAGACCTTTGTAGGTCGGCGGCTCGGTAGCGGGTCTCCTGAACCATCCGTACGTTTCGGTGTCGACTTCTTTATCATTGTTGGTGTCGTTGTTATAGCCAGGGACGTCGAATGGACTCAATCGTAAGGGGCCGGTTGGGTAGAAGAAGGAGACGGTGTGGAGGGGAAAGGCTTTTGTGATTGTTTTTGTGAGAGCGCCGGTCTTTGCGCGGAAGAGAGTGCCGGATTGTGTGAAGCCGTGGAGCATGAGGATTTTGAGCGGGGGTTTGTTTGTTGATGAGGGAGCCATGGCTGTTGTGAGAGGGAAGGTGGTGATGGCGCCGTAGGATGGTTATGTCTTCGGTGTGTATTTCAGAATGAGCGCTGGACGAGGAGAGAGTCGGGTGTGTTATGCGACAGTCATTGAAGTTGAAATTGTAACTATACCAAACTCATCGGAGACTCGGAGTTGATATCTGCTTACTCAGTCACAGATAAGATAAGCTATAAATTACACGCCGCGTAACGACAATACACATTTATCGAAACGGCAACGTCATGATTGAATCGGTGCCAACTTTTGTTTTGTGCCTCAAGAAACATACGATCTGATCAGTTTCTTCTTCTGACTACTTCTTCAGGCACAACTACTCAACCAATCAAGCTCTCGTTCCTTGCTAAGACACTAAACTGCAGAACGACGACGTCACTGGCAGGTGACGGCGTGGGTGATCGTCATACATCCTTACTTCTTTGTCACTCATTATTTATTGACATGTGAAGTAGCTGCTTTCCTCATCAGAGAAAGTACTACAACTACATGGTGGCGAACTATTACTCCAAGCCTGTAACGAAACAACAATTGATCTTACCTCTACAACCCGGTTCATACTATTCTCAAAACAAGAAGAGAAACATCAAACACAATGGCCGCCGAGGGCCAGGAAGACATGCTCGACTTCAACGCCCAGAAGATGGACGAGCAGATGAGCGACTTGCTCGAGTACGCCTCTATCCTCCCTATCCTCAACGTGTACTATCACTCTATTTACAAACATGTGAAATAGCTCCTTCGAAAACCACCCCCTGATGCAACCACCAGACACCCATCCAACCCTCTTCTTCCTCTTTGACTTCATCCGCAACACCCGCAAAGAACTCCGGGCCATCGACATCCAAAAACTGCGCGAGGGTGACGCCGAGTCCAAGAAACAACTCATCGACGTTATAGGGCGCAATGGGTTCACCAGCGCTCTTATCAATGATACTTCGGGTCGATTGGCGATTATGACGGGCGGGGATCCGGGGAATCCTGTGGATTTCGGGCCTGATATCAGGGAGAAGATTCGGGTTTTGAGGGGGATGTAAACTCCGTTCCCGACGTCTTGATTCGAAGGGGGGTTTGCCTTAGAAGGAAAAGGAATGAATTATGATAATTAATGTCTTGATGAAGGTTGAAGGTGGACCAAAATGAGGGAGATTGATATTAGCATGTATCGACTTGTTTCTCGTGACTTGATATGTTTCATGTATAAGACTGTACAAGATTGTATAACACTACTGAAGAGGGCTTTGAGATTGACTTTGATTTGCATGGACAAGGAATGAATGTCTGTTATCGTACTATTTGCATACTTGGAACATGAGCCTAGACCATTTTCGACTGGGGAGTTACTTTTAGAGGACGAGTGAGTACCTCGCAGGCAGTCGACAGGTTGCAATCGCGCATGATTATACAAGTCTGAGAAAAGATGTAAACATCCACCGTCCTTGCATTAACTCTGACCTAAACTATGCTCATGCTCATGTAGATGCAATATATCCTAACATATCCATGCCCAACAACTCGGATGGAATGAACATGCTGAAACTCGACCAGATATCCGGAACTCCGCTCCATAATATGTATGTGTAAAGAATAACGAAAGCCAAAAGAGAGATCTTTTTTTAACATTTTTTGTATTTGTAAATTTTTGAGTGGTATAAAAAATGATCGTTTTCCAGTGGGAAGAAGTAGGCGTGAGGGTAATAAGCGTGAGTGAGTTTTTGGAGGCGAAACCAAGAGTCCATCTTCTATCTGTTCTTTTTTCTTCGGTGTCTTGAAAGCAGCAAGCAGAAAAGGCAAATAAACAAAACAAATGACATGAACACAATCATATTTCGTCCATTTCATCCAATCGATATGACATATGACCGGGTCGTGATGATTGTTGGCGTTGGCGTAGACACGACAGAAAAAGAAAAGAGACGAAGACGAGAAAATGGATTTCCGAGAAGCGCCACCATGTTAATTGATCAGAGAATAAGCCATTACTTTTCATCTTCTACCATTTCTGGTAACAAGATAGAAAGCCCCAGCATAACTCCATGATCAACCCCACTGATGAAGAAACAAGGGTCGTCGTATCGGAAGAACTGGAAAACTTCTTCATCCTATCGTTTCAAACAATATTTTTTTCGTCCACTTTTTTTTCGTTCGTCGCTCGCTTGACACACCATCTACTTGCGTCGGAAAGAGCAGCCCTCGGTAAGACGGGCCTTGCCACCGGTAGGTTGGCAGAGAACGGTCGAGCAGCCGGCGCAGATGACGACGGTCTGGGCGTGTGAGAAGACGGTGGTGATTGTGAAGCAGCCGGGGCACTTGACGTCCATGAAGAAGGAGCGGGGAGCAGGCACAAGGGTCTGTAGAAGCCATCAGTTTGTGTCCTTCTCTATCGAGTTTTACATATTCCGTATATTTATCGATTATCGTACCTTGAGCTTGTGCTTGCGAGCCTCAGACTGAGGGGTAGGGTTGAGGAGATCGACCGCGAGAACCTGGCGAGAAACAACAGTCAGTCAGAGATTTCTTCATCACCTCCCTATCCTCATTTCCATCGCAATGTTTCATTATTTCGACAGCAAAATAGAAAACGCACCATCTTGACTAATTTTCAATGCAATCAGCGATGACTTTTGTCTGGTTGATTGGACGTTGATGGAATGAAAATCGGCGACGCTGAAAGAACGATGGTCGATGGATTTGGTTGAGGAGTCCAAGTGTCGTGTGGAATCTTAGACTAGAGTCTGCGAAATGCCAAGCGCACAACTTCCTGATTGAGACGGCGGGATTCTGTGTGGTCTCGCTTAGCTTGCCACTGGCCCACCGGCCTGGAAGATGGTTGTTCCGGGGGCCGAGATGTCGCCAATCAGATTACTCCTCCCGGTTTACTACTTACTTGCAGTCACCTCGACTCATATTGACTCACAAACATAAACAGCAAATGGATTGTTATCGTATAATACCATGACTAACTGTATGGGAATATGCGCATTAACTATGCTATTGAGTGATCATCATCAAAAAATCGCCCGGAATATCGTCACTTCATCGCTATCGTCTCACTCAACCACTCCCGCCGGATTAGACATTAATTACATAGTCTTCTTAACGGCAACGCTATCGCCGTTGGCATGTCCGTTGATCTTTTCCTGTCCTTCAACGTACGGGTGCTTGATGGTCAGACACCAAATGTCGAGGTAATCGCAAATCGTGACAATAACGGTGTGCTAAATCAATCAACAAAATGAACCACATCGACAGCAAAGAGGGCGGGACTCACCACAAAACTGGCATACACACCAATCGCAAGACCAAGCGCAGTGAAGACGAACGCAACTTGATAAGTGCTATATCCTAGGACAGGCGACCACAGTTTCACGTACGCCCCCAAACTATCAACGACAGCCACAGCAAGCGGCAAGATGAGCACATTGCTTCGCGGGAACGGAGTCTTGAGCAAATGCGCGACAATCATTTGTCCGACCGAGTAGGCGTTCACAATACCGACGTAGATCAAGAACGGGACCAGATGTTCTTCACGAATGCTGGGCTGCAGATACAGATACACCGGAGTCAAGATCCACATGTAAGCGAACGGCAACAAGCCGAACAGCGGCGTAATGGGGTTCTCCAAACGTGCGCGACGAGCTTGCATGACGTTGTTGATGCTGCTGCCCGTTGCGAAAAAGAGCATGAATGCGCCGTAGATCATATACCATGAAGTAAACGGCAATTCGTAGAGGGTATCCGGCAGGAACGAGGGTTGCGAAACGCCGATTGTCGCGAGCATGGGACGATGCCAGAAGCTGCCGCCGCCCATGTATGCGGTGAATGAGAAGACAGCACACAAAGTCAGGATGCCTTCGACGGGACCGGAGACGATGCCGAGAGTGAGGACGTGGGTGTAGTATTCGTCCCAGGTTTGGACGTAGAAAGTCATGACGGCTACTTCGTTAGCATTTCTGTCGTCTTATGAGTATTGGTAGCAGCAACATACCTCCCCATAAAGTCAAGACGGTAGCCCATGATTGACCGAGGTTCATTGTAGCGGCGAAGATAAACACGCCAAGAACGGTATTGCAAGCGTCGACACCTACTCCCGTTAGTCTTCCGATATTCACAGTTTGAGATTGTAAACATACCATGATCGAACAATTCTCCAAGCGGACCACTCTGTCTTGTCCTACGACTGTATCCAAACCATATTAGCATGAACCCCCCTAATCTCCAGAGTTATTAGAAGACATACGCCTGCATCCCATCCACAGCATCAAAAGTCTGATACAAAAACAGTCCAATCGCCCAACTAAGGTATACCCACGACGGGCAGTCTTGATCTAACGTCGGGTTATAATAAAGCATCGTCAAGAAATTGATAACCACGAAACTGAACCCGGTCAAGGTAATCTATTCGTCTCAGCAACGATCAAACTTTTGTTCTTTCGATAAGAGGGGGGGGGGGACACTCACGAGATTCGGCCTAAGAAGCATAGCGAATTAGTTTTTGTTTGTTTGTTGATGCTCAACCGAAATGAGAACTCACGCCATGTTCATGGGAAACAAATGAATGACCACATTACTGTAAAACGGCTTCATGATGTAGCGACTGACCAGCGAGTGGTCGACGCCAGAGTATTTGTACTCCCTGAGCGCGGGGAGGTCATATTGTCGTATCCAAGTCATATTGTTGTTTTGACAGGTTTGAGATGAGGTTCAGGTCAGGAGAGAGAAAGAAAGGAGAACAAAGCAAAGAGAAAGAGGGAGCGCGAGGGAGGGGCAGGACAGGGGAATAGCAGCCAACTGGCTGGATGATTTGACGGAAGATCCAGAGGAAATAGATCAAGGGTCAGTGTCATAAATTGACGTCTTGTCGCAGCGTCCGAGCCGATGATTTGGCAACTTTTTTCGCTCGCGCAGTGTGGAGACGCGCCGAGCACCGGACGGCCCAGCGGCAACGTCATATTACCTTCGGTTCTTTCACGTGGGGAAATTGCAAAGCCAAATGGTTTATTTATATTGCGAATGTGACAAACTGTCAAAATTTAGATTTCTATAGCTACATAACTAATGGAATAACAAACTCCGAGATGATGAAATCTCATACCTCATAGGTATGAACTGTATGAAACAAGACAAACCTCGAGATGACAGAAACGCCATGTCTCAAACAGAGTCAACACAAAGTCGAGATCAACCAACTGGGCTCCATGGCATGGGAATCAAGATCCTGCTCTTCATAGACTGAATCAAAGGTACCGTTCGATGAACCGTGTCTGCCCAGCCTTCAATACCCCAGGATTGTTCACGACGGATCTTGCGTTCCTCCAGATTGGCGAACTGCCAGAGATGGTGTACCGTATTAAGATCGCCAATCTGCACGAACCAAGCACCGACACCCTCCATAACCTCGCGACGAGCCTGTAGTCCTTGACGCCAGTGTGTCTCCCATTCCAAGAGATTGCCGGGATGAAGGGTGTAAGAACGTAGTTCGAACAAACCGCCGAGACGACGAGGGGGAGTGGTCGGCCAGAATGAGAATTCCTGCATGAGCGATGTCTCCTTGCTCTTGATGAGAGACTTTAATTGTTTATCAAACTGTTGGAATTCGGGGTGCTGAGAAATGTTATGAAGTGACTCGTGGTAGCCTGTGTAGCGCTGGTACTCCCAAATGTGCACTAGGACCAGAGTCAGCAGAGTTGATTCATTATACCCAATCGTAATATTATCATACCAAACGTATCATTGTCTCCAACCTGGGTGCGCCAGCTGCCGACCAGATTGACCTTGTTCTCCTCTAGGGATGCCATGCGAGGATACCATTTGCCGACCAGTTCCACATATTCGTCGACCTTGTCGGGCTTGACGTCGTGAAAGACAATAGAATGGACGTACTTTCCGCGAGCAATGACCTGCGAGAAAGATCGCTCAATGCTCTTGTCGAAATGCTGACCCTCTTTTGTTCCGTAGATGAGCGATGACAGAGGTCCTCGCTTTGTGCTGGTTTCAGCCGCGACATCTAATTGTTCTTGCTCTCCTAGTCGCAAGCCAGTCAGTAAATCTCCCCTCTAGTTTCCAAATGTATCACGAGTCAATCATGGCGAACCCGCCCTCGCATTGCTCACAGACGGAGCAGTGGGAGTCAAGATAAACTCACGGGCACGATCACGGAGGGTGTTTGCGACAGACTGACTCTCTTGCTCTAGTCTCTTCTTTCGAGCCTGCTCTAGACTCTCCCGAAACTCCTTCTGGCGCGCGTCGAACTCGGAGGCATTGGTAGGGGTGATGTCACGAATGGATGGGGCACGGTTCTGGGCGGAGGAGGTGCTGAAGGAGCGAAGGGCAGAGAATGCGGGGGAGGCGCGGAGCACCTTGGAGGTTTGCATGGTGTGATTGTATGATTCAGGCGGTTGGGATGAACGACAATGAGAGAGAAATAGAAAGACAGCAAAGAGGGACTGGTGATGCTGGTAGTATCAAGGAGGATGGGATGATCGAGTAGAGTGAGGTGTTAGGATAATGTGAGGACTTAGGAAGTCGCGAGAGAGACCCAAGCGGAAGAGAAAGAGACAGAGAGGCAGCTGCGATTGAGTGGCGAAGGTACCAGTGGTCTAAGCAAAGTCCGGGGTAACGGCAGCCGGCTCTGGATCACTGGTAGCTCAGATCCAGTGGTAAGAGACTAGAACTGGCCAATAATTGGCGGAGAATTTCCTAATAAGAAGGATATGTAGTATGCGGTTGAAAATAATACGATGTGAGATGCAGGCTGGGTGCAACGGTCTGGCGGATAAAATGAGCTGGGGTAAAGGAAGAAGAGAGGAGGAGAGAAGGGGCGTGCACTGGCTAGTTATGTATGGCTACCTAGACTAACTAGTAACTAGTAACTACTAGTAACTACGGTAGTGTAGATTCATGCTCCGTACGGGCTGCAGAGGAGCGGGAGGCCGAGCACGTAAACAGTCGAGCCAACGCGGGGTGCATTAGTTAGAATAACTTATGTCGGGTATGTACTACATCTCACACGAGACAAAAGACTTGACGATCGATCAATTTGCTATGAAAAGACTCTCCAAACATCGAACCACCGATTGCTCTCAGACGAGAAGTAATGACGTCGTGATCGGAGGGTACATACTACATAGTACTACATACTACATAGTACACTGGGAAGCTGGCGGGTCATGTGACGCTTGCCCAATCAGAACACACTAGCCGTTTTGGTATCGAAGCTCTTTCGTTGGCTGTCCTGTCAAGTGTCAGTCAACCCACTTCTACCTGATGTTCGCTGATCGACCTTGATCATCTTATCATTCATTCATTTTGATCAACGCCAGCAGTCTCAATACGAAGTGCTTGCGTCTCCAGCGCTTATAAAGACATAGTTGACGATTGGGAAGCTCTATTTAAGAAGAGTCACAAACAGTTTACTCCCCCTCGTTATATCACACTGCCAACATCATGGCCGACAGACCGAATCCCCCACTAAGCTACGAGGCATCGGCCACCACCACTCATCCTCATGTTGGCTCATCCTTATTGCCCGAGGTGGTGGCCTGTCTGAAGAACTCTCGATACGTACGTCTACTCTTTCTGTGCTTGACCGGTCAATTGCATCCAAACACAATCAGCTAACAATTGACAGCTCCATCTAGCAACATGTGACGGCCTCACCCCCCACGTCTCCCTCATGTCCTACACCTACCTCTCCTCGACCCCCTTCGACGCCTACCCCGTAATCATCATGACCACCAACCCCTCCTCCAAAAAGACTCTCAACCTCTCCGCAAACCCGCGAGTTTCTCTGCTGGTGCACGACTGGGTATCCCATCGCCCTCCCACCCGCGCACCGGTCAACGGCCGAGACGGCTCACCACCACCCGCCGCAACTCGCTCTTCTTTGGCCAGTCTGCTCTTAAATCTAAACACAAGCGCATTGTCGAGTATATCAACCACCATTACGGGCAGCGCACAGTTCCTCGAGGTGGGCTCGGAAGAGGAGAAATGGTGCAAGACACAGCATTTGGAGAATAATACTTTTGTAGCTGCGCCCGGTGAAGAAGTTCCGTTTGGTCAGCAGCGAAGAGGGAGCGGGGTTGCAGAGACGCCTATGATTGATGATGATAGTCGGGTGGTGATCGTGCAGGTGCGAGAGGGGAGGATTGCGGATTGGAAGGGTGGTGTGAGGGATTGGCAGTTAATTAGGGATGTGCCGCAGGTCAATGGGATATAATCAGTATAAGATCAAGCAAAGAAACATAGAAGTCTCGTAGTATTCATCTATGTAAATATTTATTCTTGTCATGTTTGAATATTGAGGAAAATGGGATCACGTGTTGAGCTTGAGCTATAGGTATCGTAGATCGTCACATGCGGAGCCGCAGCTCGAAGCCCCGACTATCATCACAACCGGACACAGCGCACCACAAACTTACGACGACTCCCACGAAATCAATCAATCAATCAAACAGGAACGGGAATAATTACAGGGCATCCGCTCTGCTAGTTCCTCACCATGCGCCTCGCCCACCTCCACCTCCCAAACATAACGCCCTTCAACACCGTCTCCAAAATCCAACAAACCCTCACCCTCCGACACCTCGCCTACAAAAAAGCCCTCTCCTCCTCAAACCCAACCTCCACTCCACAACCCGAACCTACGATAATAACATTCACCCCAAACCCCGTCTACACAACCGGCCGGCGCGACCTGCCACCGTCCAACACCTCCTCGCCCTCCGATCCCATACCGAGTCTTGAACTCTCATTACCGCCGTCACTAGAGCCGATACGACATCTCCTCGATCCGAACGTACACTCCAAATCCGCGGGGAGGAAAGCGGAGTATCACCCCACCCTCCGCGGCGGACAAACCACGTACCACGGCCCAGGCCAATTGGTAGCGTACACAATCCTTGACCTGAGACGACTCGGTCTATCGCCTAGATGCCATATCAGTCTTCTCGAGAAAAGCGTCATTGATCTATTGGGCCGGTACGGCGTGACGGGGTTCACGACTCAGGATCCCGGGGTATGGGTTACGCCGAACCCCCAAAATGGGGAGGGTAAGGGGAAGGAAGGAGAGGCGAGAAAGATTACGGCTGTGGGCGTGCATCTGCGTCGACATATAAGTTCCTTTGGCGTCGGGCTTAATGTCACCGATGAACCGATGTGGTATTTTAAGCAGATTGTTGCGTGTGGTTTGGAAGGGAAGGAGGCTACTAGTCTTGCGGGGCAGGGTGTTCGTTTCTCTCCTGAGAAGAGTGAGGAGGAGGTTATGGAGGAGGTTGCGGATGGGTTTGTGGACGCGTTTGTGAAGAGGTTCGAGGTTGATTTCCCGGTTGGTAATGGGGCGAAGAGGGAGGGGATTGAGGAGGTGTATAGGATTGGAATTGAGGATGTGACTTCGTAATGAATGATAATGATAGATGAATAGATAAAAGTCATAGATTGTAGAATAGCAGGAACAAAAGACATTAGCCACCAGGTTTGATTATCATGACACGCCTAATTGAGCATTCAAATAGATGACAACAAGAAAGAAGAAGATTAGTATATTAGTAATAAGGGTAAAAGTAGATGGTCGTCGAGAATTATAACCAGCTGAAACAGAAAAGATGCTTGAGCCGATAACAGTAACCACTTATTCGATTCTCTTTGTGAGATCCCCGATAGGCTACTGTGGGGATAGGCCATGCATACATCGCATCTGCATGCATGCTTGCATGAGTCGCGACAAAGAAACGCCGTTTATCAATGCCAACTGAACTCCGTAAATGGTAGCCTCATGAAAGAGGCATAAAAAAGGTCGAAAGTCGAAAATTGAATTAAAGGAAGATTGTGCATGAATAGAAAGTCGAAAAGGTGAATGCGCATGTAGACGAAATTGCGAGTCGTGTTGAATCGTATATAGAAATCGAAGCCGAACAAAGTCAGATTAAAGAATGACGCATCCGCCGCTCGAGCTACCACCGGCTGGCTTTACTTCCAATGCCACCTTGGCAGCTTCATAGAACGTCTCGCGGATGCCGCGATTCTGAACAGCCGAGCATTCTAGTTGTTATTAGTACAAACCCTGCCGAAAGAGCAAAAGACAACAAACCAAGATATTTGACAGCACCGACTTCCTTGGCCTTTGCAAGGCCTTCATCGAAAGTAACCGCATCTGGATTCTCATTCTGTTCCTCGTCCTTCCGCAGATCGCATTTGAGTGCTGTCAGAACCATCTTTACGCCGGGGCAGTTTTCATGAATTTCGGCCATCCATTTGGTGGACACGTTCTCGAAGGAGTCTCGATTGTCGACCTATATATGTCAATTAGAAAGAGCCTGAAAGATGTATGAGGAAAATGGCATACGCTAAAGCAGAGCATAATCACGTGGGTATCTTCATACGAAAGAGCTCGCAAACGGTCGAATTCTTCTTGTCCGGCTGTATCCCATAGCGATAATTCCATATGCGTGTTATCGACGAAGATATCTTGGAAGAGTCAGTGTATGCGCGCAACGCGTGAGAAGTTCAAAAATACCATGAACATAGTTTTCAAAAACTGTCGGCTCGCTTCGAGTAATGTTAGTAAAAAGACAACTGGATATTCGCACAGTCCACATACTAAACAGTAGGAAAAAATCTACGAGACTGTCAGTGTTGTCACTTCACTAGCTAACAGACAAGGAGCACAAACCCTCGTGTAAACACATTCAACGCCGATGTTTTACCACAAGCTCCATCTCCACTATCCACCAACAACATTGTTAGCACATTACCAATTTGATACTTCGCTTCCAAGGCGACTCACAGCAGCACCATCTTCCGCTGCACGACCTTTTGCCGACCACAGAGACTCATCTTGATGGTACGCGGTGGGCCTCGTCTGATCGTACTGCAAGTATTGGCGGGTGCTAAACCGGACGGAAGAAACTGGACGATAAATTGAGACGAATCGCTATCGCAGGGTCAAGCGCAAACAGTAGTGAAGAAACTAAAAGTGAAGAGCAATCAGATGACAGCGCAGGGATCTAGCAAGATCGATCGTAGGCAGGCTACGCCTCCACCAGTATGTACGGGAAGTTGGAACCAGGGGGGCGGGCGCTTGGATCAAAACACGGGGGAGAATGCGGGTTTGGCCAGGATAAGCCTCGGATCGATTGGCGAGCAGTATATAGGTTGAGAGAGATTATATATGCGATTGTCGCAAGCAATGCAGCTGTAGAAGAGACGATTTCCTCACAGCATCGAGAGCAAACAGGGAAGAGACTTGGGAGGAGGAGAGCTTGAATGTTAATTAGCAAGTAGCCCGGGCTAGACTGGACTGGGAATGGTCAGCATAGAAGATGTCATCGGCTAGCCCTGAAGCAGTTAGCGTAGAAAACAATGACATTCGCGCCCCACGAAAAGCGGGACGTGCCGCGGAATAGCTTCACTCTACAAAGAACAATCTCAGGAATACCAACTACAGTTGACGGTTAGAGGTTTGACAGAAAATATACATGGATGAAAGGACTTTGTATCTGAGTATAACTGTCTAGAGCTATCCATGTTTTGATTTAGATGCTTGCATGACTTCGAATTGCGGAACGCTAGATGGTGGGCCTACCCTAAATGTGTGACTTGGGTGATGGCAGCTTTGAGGATGAAACTGGTTGATGAAGGACCAGATAGACTTCTTCAATGATCTATTACTCCAGTATTTCCAGGCTTGAGAGCGAGGAATCGGAGATGATCCGAGAGGAGCGATTAGGGCTAATATTTGCCTACTATTCCTGATTGGCCAACTGTCTCATACTTCAATTCAACCTTGATACTTCAACTGGAACACGAAGCACTGAGACAACTCGAATTTTTCTCTTCTTTTTTGCACCGGAGCTTACCTGTCGGTCGAGCAGTATTCACGGATATACATGACGAGATCATCTGACTCTTGTACGTCTGGAGTAAATAAGCAACATAGCACAGTCCAATAAGCTAAATCAGATGATGAAGCAATATGTCCGGATTTAAGTACCATATCCTCCAAGTTCAAGAAAGGAAACAAACTTCCGTCGGCAATGCTCTTCGACGTAGACATTCATGGATGGTACAATTAGGGCTTCAGTCGGATATACGGAGAGACTGGAGCGGAAATACGGGACAAACATGTTTGCATTCTCTCTGATTGGCTGGTTGCATATAAATATTCGATGCAAACACGATGCAAACATCAGTAACCAGACAAACATTCACCAATTTATATCCGACAAATTGTGTGATTTGCACCTATTCAGTAATCGATTCGAGCTGTGTAAATAAAGACGCCGTGTCAGCATGGATATAAAATGCGCCCAATCTTCGAAATGCATGTGTTATTGGCAAGAACATCTCACAACAGACAAGTGCAGGGTACTCAGATCCGACTTCTTCGATTGAGTGATTGAACTCTTAGTCTTGTATGAATTGCACGACTATTCCTGTCATCCCAACCCAAGCAAATTCGTCATCAGTCACAATGGCGGCAAAAGTCGTACCCGGTTCCAACTTCGGAAGCAAATTCGCCAACTTCAATATCATCCAAGCCAACTACAAGGTTGTGGACGGACATGAGATTCGCGCGGACTTGATCATTCCCAAGTCCCTTCCAGCGGGCAAAGCGCCTGTCATTGCTCGATTCCACGGTGGTGGACTAGTAAGGTTACCTGATAAGAGGTCTGTTATAGCAGCTAATTGGGTTCAAGGTACGAGGAGATTCTCTGTACGAAGACTGGTTCCCCGTCTGGATCCTCGAACTCGCCGAAACACACAATGCAGTCATTGTCTCCGCCAATTATCGCTTTTTGCCCGAAGTCACCGGTCTCGATATCCTCGACGACGTGGACGATTTCTGGACATGGTTGCACTCGAACGAGCTGGCAAATCTTCTACGGACACAACAAGACGTTGCGCTCGAACTCGACCTCGACCGAATCATCACCGCCGGCGACTCCGCCGGCGGAATGCTGAGCATCTACCTCGTCCTGTCCCATCCCGACGAAATCCGCGCTGGAACGGCCGCCTATCCCGCCATCGGATGGGATAACCCTCCTCTCTTACCGTCAA
The DNA here is from genome assembly GCA_019828575.1 of Talaromyces thailandensis. Classification (NCBI taxonomy): domain Eukaryota; kingdom Fungi; phylum Ascomycota; class Eurotiomycetes; order Eurotiales; family Trichocomaceae; genus Talaromyces; species Talaromyces thailandensis. The sequence continues at coordinate 158,345 of JACVQZ010000203.1, forward strand.
AGCGAAGCGCCCACATCCCGGAGGTACCAGCGTCATTTGCCGATGAGTACATGTCAAACATTAAACCGGGGCAAGTCTGCTCTTCGGACGTAGACCTACAACGCCTGAAAATCGGGGCAGCCCTCTTCGCAAACGAAGCCGGGTTTCAATACTACATCCGGGACTCGGAGGCATCACGCACTCGGGACCGGTTGTATCTGCTCGCGACACTTGACAAACCAGATGCGAGACTGCCGCGGGGTGGATTGGTCATTACGCATGGCATTGATGATGATATTGTGCTGGCTAAGGCTAGTGAGCGGTTTGTGGATAAGGCCAGGGGTGTGTTGAAGGGGAGACAGGGAGGGGACAAGATCGTTTTGGCGTTGAGGCCTGGACCGCATGGGTTTGATGAGGAAGCTTCGATTCGGGATGGATGGTTGGCTGAAGCATTGAAGACTGCAATCGAGACGTGGTTGCAGTAGATACTCCTTTTTTTTCTTTTGACCGTGACTTAGCAAGCGAATAATAGAGATGTGTAATTGGATTATTTACGGAGGTACAACTCCGCGGGGACATGTTGTGCTTATCGTTACCCTTATCGTACTTATCGCAATTGGTCATTGATAAGCCCGCCGATAAGCCGAGCACGCCATCCGCCGCCAGTAAAAATCGGCGCATCCTCTGAGGGTATACAAATTACAGCTACTTCTTGAGCCTCAGGGTTTATTTTTTTGATATTGTTGAGTAATATTTTTGAAGAATTTAGCTCTTTCTTCTAGAGCTGCGAGTGCGCTGAATTGAGCGTTGTTGCATTTCTTCGAGCGTCCGAACGATACATACCTATACCCCGCCAAAAAAGCTTCGCAATACATGATACGAGCAATATTTAGTTCCTCTGAGCCAATTCGACATATTCATTTGAGTCGAAAACATGCAGAACCAGACACACACACCACCCATGCTCGTCGCCATAAACGCAACCTCACAAATCCACCTCATCATCGGCACAAACTCTCTGGCCGCAGCCCGCTGTACCAAGAGTTTGCAGTCTGGCGCACGACCCATTGCCATTGCGCCGGAGACCAATGGTGTACACTTTTCGCTCAAGGATTATATAGAGAAGTCGCAGGTACAATGGATACAAAGGGACTTTCAGGAGGCGGATTTGAAGACGTTGGGTCGCGAGGAGGTTGATCACGTTGTGGATGCGGTTTTTGTTACCGGTGGTGACCATGATCTCAGTATGTCTCTTATACCACAATCAATCTTGTCTTAACGAGCTAAAAGTCTGACTACTCAGACACGCGCATATCCCAGCTCTGCAAACGAATGCGCATCCCAGTCAACGTCACCGACGCCCCCGATCTCTGCTCCTTCACACTACTATCCACCTACTCCGACGGACCGCTACACATCGGCATCACAACATCCGGTCGCGGATGCAAACTCGCCTCACGGCTCAGACGCGAGATTTCCTCTTCCCTACCCGCCAATCTGGGGCCAGCAATTGACCGATTAGGTACATTGCGTCGACGATTATGGGAAGAAGACCATCAACAACAATCTTCCGGACACAAATTGGAAGATGAAGATGAGGACGTCGCGACCCAAAGTCACACTTTCAATAAGCTCATCACCGCTGAAGATGAGCAAACCGCGAAAACGAGAAGGATGAGATGGTTAGCGCAGATTTGCGAGTATTGGCCCTTGCAGCGGTTGGCGTCGATATCAGATTCGGATATTGATCGTATCCTCACGGCATACTCGCGTGATAAATCAAGCGACTCTGATATGACGGCACTTACGAATGGAGACGCCAGTAAAAAGAAAGGCAAAATCATCCTCGCGGGATCAGGGCCGGGACACCCCGACTTGCTCACTCGCGCAACATACAATGCCATTAAGAACGCAGACATCATTCTAGCGGACAAACTCGTGCCCGCACCGGTCCTGGAGCTAATCCCCCGACGCACAGAAGTCCACATCGCGCGCAAATTCCCTGGGAACGCAGACCAAGCACAAGAAGAATTCCTGCAAATGGGCCTAAAATCCATCCGTGAAGGGAAGTACGTCCTGCGACTTAAACAAGGGGATCCATATCTCTACGGCCGCGGCGGCGAAGAATTCACTTTTTTCCGAGAAAAGGGGTATATCCCTACAGTTCTACCCGGTATCACGAGTGCATTGAGCGCGCCACTCTTTGCTGATATTCCGGCTACGCATCGCGGTGTGGCAGATCAGGTACTCGTTTGCACTGGCACGGGCCGAAAGGGCGCTGCGCCTGAACCGCCGACTTATGTCCCCACGCAGACGGTTGTGTTCTTGATGGTGTTGCATAGACTTTCTGATCTTGTGATTAGTTTGACATCGACACCTCCTGGGGAGGTGGAGGGAGGTGGAAAGAGGGTATTGTGGCCGAAGAGTACGCCTTGCGCGGTTGTGGAGAGGGCGTCGTGTCCTGATCAGAGGATTATTCGCACGACGCTGGAACATGTGTGTCTGGCCGTGGAGTGCGAAGGGTCCAGACCTCCTGGTTTGCTGATAGTTGGTGCAAGTTGTCACGTCTTGCATTCGCCGGAAGATAAGAAATGGATTGTCGAAGATGGGTTTAGAAGACTGGACGATTTGGGTGTTGAGGGCGATTCCCTCAGTGATGAACTCAAGAAGCATGACTAGATGGTGTTGACTGGGTATAGATGATTGTACATATAGATTGCATGGATGGCGTATATGAGTTCTGTGAGATCGATAAAGATACCATTTCTTACTGTTTATTCTACATACTTCTCTGAGATCTAGTTTTTGCGTTCTCACTGTACCTATGTAGTACAGAGTAACTAGATATAAATGTTTGAATGGCTCTGTTGTAAATTGCTGACTCTCTCCAGCCCTCATATTGTCTCGTCTCTCTACCGGGTATAATGTGCAAGCAGCACCATGCTCATTCGACAGGGCTTGGACTTCGGTCATGGATTCCTTTCAATTTTATAACTAACCAATGTCGCCGAGTTCGCAAGGTGCACGGTGTCACGTAGGATGACAACAAAAAGGGAAGAGGTAACAAATAGAAGCCAAAATACAAAAGCGAACGGTTCCTGGATCTGTTAAAGACATACGGGGTCTACAACTTGTCTTTGTTGCACTTGGGGAATCACCATATCTGTCGAAATGATGAAAGAGGGCCTTCATGAAGTTGAGATCAAGGTCCCACCGTATCAGGGGTAAGGTGACGGCTTTGGCAAACTTGATCTCGAAGGTTTGCAGTCGTTAGAGTGTTAATCAGTATCGAAGTATCGAATCTATCTTGATTGGGTTTCAAATACATGTTTCGATTATTATATTTATACTACGACTTGCACCCCAATTGAACAGTGGACATTGGTCAAAGAAGATGTTAACCGAGGAAAGTGACATGTACGGATGCATTTGCCAATCAGTAAATGACCGTAGCCCCAGAAGGGCATGGTTACCTGGGATCTTGAACCACATGAACGTACCTCGAAGCACCTTGAAACGGAGTATATCCGACAAGAACCATTGACTGTCATCCTTCTACGTATAGCTCAGAAGGGAAGAAGTTCATGGATCGGGTTTATAAGGAGACTCCCCAGAACTCGATTTCTCTGAGGTTCGCACAACTCCGAACTCGTTGAATGGGAAAACCCGTAAGCACATACTGATTCATACTTCAAAAGTAAGACAAGGTAAAAACAAGAAAAGATCTAATGTCATGTACGTATATAGCATGCAACGAACCTAACTTGGACCCCTTACCTGCCATTAAGGACGCAAATTATTGAATCTGACGTGCATATGCATAGACAAATTCATGCACATAATAAGCTATTGCATATTAACCCCTTGTATCAAAATTCCAGTCATGCAAGAGAAGGAATGGAATGGTCTATGGAAAGGGGTTTGTTGACAGGTAACCGTTGACCTCGAAACGCGGATCTAGGCAATGTCCATACGGTGCAGTCATAGTTCATAAAATTAATCAATCTCATGAATTTACGGTAGGTAAACATCGCTGCCTCACTTTCAAACAGTCTGCCCCCTCAAACTTGAAGCACAGTCAATAGTCACCCGCAAGAGGAGTCGACACATTTGGCCTCAACGCATTCCCCGTCAATTCCCTCACAATCTTCACCCCAGCACTAGCCCCAATCCTGTCAGCACCAGCCTTGAGCATCTCAACCGCATCTTCCGCCGCCCTCACGCCCCCGGAGGCCTTAACTTTACATCCATTCGCCAACAGATCCACCACTTCCCTCATGAGTCTCACATTCTCAATACTTGCCCCCGCACCATTGAAGCCCGTAGATGTCTTGACGTAGTTTGCGCCTGCCATATCACTAATCGCGCTACCGGCTATGATCTCATCGCGAGTCAATTGGGATGTCTCGAGGATGACTTTCAGTTTCGTCTTTGGTGCCGGTGCGGCTCGGCGCACGGCGAGAATGTCGTTGTATACATCTTTATATTTCCCCTGTTTCAAGAGAGGCCAATTGAGGACCATATCCAATTCCGTAGCCCCCTCGGCCACCGCCTTGGTAGCTTCGGCAACTTTCTCGGCCGTCGGGTACGTGCCCTCATGAAAACCCACGACGCATGCTATGCCCACTTCGTTTTTGATATCTGCTAGATTGTGGGCTGCGCGGGGAACGTGCGCCAGTCGCACGCAGACCGTCGCGAATTTGTGTTCGCGGGCTTCAGCGCATAGAGTGTCAATGTCGCTGGATGTGGCGGAAGGGGAGAGTTGGGTGTGGTCGATTGTGTGGGCGACTGCATGGGGGAGAGGGGTGTGGTAGACTGTGTGGGTTTCGGGGAGGTCGTCTTTAATGGTGGAGATGAAGGCGGCCCATTCTACGTCTGTGTTTGGGGTTTCTAGTTTTGTTGCCATTTTGTTAATCTGAAATGTTGATGTGGATGAGCTCTTTTCGCGGGTTGTAGAGCTACCCCGCGTTGTAGCTTGGTGACGAAAATTTGAAATCTCCTGGTCAGGCGAACTTGTTGATGGTTGAGAAGTTATGAGATTGTATGTCTTTCGAATGGTTTCGGACGTTGAAATAAACTATCCAGCGTCATCAGAGTGACTTCATTGGAGTTTGAGCTGGTTGAGCTTGTGATTGGGCTCCCCACGTTTGCTACTTCAGATCATGCCACATCATGCCACGTGATGGATATTCAATCTGTACTTTGCATACACGAAACAACCATACAATAGATAAATAATTCAACGAGAAAGTTAGTTGCAGAAAGACTCCATCGCGCTGCCCGATAAATTCCCATCACCCCCGAGAGTCGTGACATATGTACACGGGATGGGATATTGACCTCCAGAACGATATCCCAAAATCACAAACTCTGCGACTGACACCGACCAACATCTAGATCAGTAAAAGCAGCTTTCACCGACAGCAAGTCGACTTATACACCGGCCCATTGTTAAGGTCACCAATCCGGCCAACCCTTCTTCCACCCCATCCACTGCCTCCATCATCCGGCTTTCCACCACCACCGCCGTTGTTACTCCCTCGGTCTGCGCTGCCACCCCAGCGGGGTCGGGTCCAGGCCTGGTTTCGGGAAGACGTGATGTTGAATGAAGATTTGTCTGCGGCGGCGTAGGAGTCCAGCTATTCAACAAGTAACAAATATTAGTTGCGTGTAAAAACAAAGTCGATGGGGGGTAAAAGGATTCGCTGGATGAGTATGCGATGTAGGTAGATGGCCAAATGGAAATTGCAGAACGAGATCAAGTTCAGAATGAAGAGTTAATTCATACCGCGAACAGAGTCACAAGATAAAGCCCAAAGAACATATAGATTCTATCCACCCATCGAATAATACGAGCCGAGAAAGGAGGCCTATAGAAATCCAAGAGTGTCAGCATTTCCTGTGGGCTATTCGATCGTCGTTTCTTAAAGTTGAATTCGGTGGCCTCAAGCAGACCGCAAGCCATAGACAACGCGGGGATAGGGAGCAGCCTTACGTCTCGAGCATGTGCCCGCCAGAAATAAAGGGCGCCTTGGTTCTGCTTGATTCGGACATTGTGATGAAATTTGCGTGTATTGTTGATGGTTCGATGGATAAAGTGGATGAGAGAGGAAGAATGTCAAAGTTGTTTGGTAGACCGGCGGAGGCTGAGCCGCTCATACAGTGGACTAAATGCGGGATTCATTATAAAATTTAAAAATATAAATTTCTAAAATCTCATACATACCTAATATAATATTTTAGGGATAATAATATATTACTAAATTATAGATAAATATTTCCATATAATATTATTTAATTTAGGTATTAATAGTTATAATAAAATTAAAAAAATATTAAATAAAATAATTATTTAAATTAATTAGACTTTATTCTTAGATTTATAACTAGTACTAATTATAATCCTTTTAAATTAATTAACTAGTACTATATCTTTAGCCTAAATTATAATTTTATATATATAAATAGCTATAAGATTTATTATTAAATTATATATAATTAGTATTACTAATATTAATATAAAATAAGATAATATATTTTTAAATTTTTTAATAAAAAATATCTTAGTCATCTTTTATAAAATAAGAATTACTAATTTTTAAAATCTTATATCTTTTTTAAAGTTTTAATATGTAATTTCTTATATAAGTTATTAAAATAATAATTTAAATATAATTAAATTAATTAACTTTTAATATTTTTTAATCTTATATAAAGCTATTACTAATAATAATATTAGTAAATTAAAGTAATTTAATAAAATAATTAATATATTATCTTATTTATATTTATAATAATAATAAAATTAAGAAAAAAGAATAATTTAAATTCTAATTTTAAAAAAAGTTTTATAAGTTTTTTTTATTTTAATAATTTTTCTAATTAATATCTAAGTTCTAATTATATTTATTTTAAATAAAGTAATTTATTATAATAATTAATAAAATTCTTATTTTATTAATATTAATAAATAATTTACTTTAATTAATTTACTTAAAAAGTTAAAGATTAATAAAAAATAAATTAAATAATTTAATTGATTTATTTAAGAAATTAAAGATTAATAAAAAATAAATTAAATAATAAAATAATCTATTATTATAATTAATTAATTTTTATTTTTAGTATTAATTTTATAGCTTTAGCTAACTATTAATCTTAAATAAATTAATATAAAAAAAAAGATATAAAAAAAATAAAAAACTAGAGTAAAGTAAGATTAAGATAAAAAATAAAAAATAAAAAAAAATAAAACTAGAATAATAAATTAATTAATTAATAAAAAAATAAATTAAAAATAAATTTACTTTAGCTTTAATATAAAATAAGATTAGAATAAATAAAAAAATAATAAGCTTTATTTACTAAAAGAAATATATAAGAAAAATAATATATAGATTTATTTATTTTTCTATTTATTTTTTCTAATTAGAAGAATTATTTATATTAAAAATTTTTATTTATATATATAATCTTATTTTATAAAATATTTTTTAAGATTATTTTTTTTTTTATTTAATTTTTTTTTTAATATCTCTTCTCTTATCTATTTATTTTTATATATTAATAATAGATTCTTTAAATAGTAAATAACTAGAAATCTTTTTTTTAAATTATTTATATTAATAAGCTTATTAAATAAAATAATTCTATATTTATAAAAATTTAAATTAAAAACTACTACTAGTTAGAAAAGAAAAATAAATAATAAATTCTTTAATAATATATATATTATTTATAGATATTAATAAAAATAATTTTTTAAATTAAAAAAACTCTTTTATATATAATTTAATTATAAAAAATATAATAATAATTAAATAATTAATTAAGTTAAAAAAAAGCTTTTTATTATTATAGAATATTAATAAGCTATACTTATATAATAATAAACTATAGAATAAAAACTTAAAAATATTATTTTATATAAATAATATAATCTCTATTCTATTAATAAATTAATATATTAAGATAATTATTAATTATTATTATTTAAATACTAAAATAACTAAGATATTTAATAATTTATAGAATATTATAATTATAAATTAGATTCTTTTAATAACTAGAAAGATACTATAAATATAAATAATATAATTAAGAATTATAATAATCTTAAGAATTCTTTTAAAATAATCTCTAAAAATTAAACTCTAAAAAAAATAGCTATTTTAAATTTATTATATTTTAATTATCTAATTATTATAGTTTTAAAACTCTAGCTAATCTTTTTATTATTTTTTAAAAAATATATTCCTAGCTATATCTATTAAAATATATTTTATAATTTATATAATAAATAATTTATTATTAAAAAGAGAGAAATTAAGCTAATCTAGTAATCTTATTTATTTATTATAGCTATTAAAATTATCTTAATAAAATAATTAAAAACTATATTTATTAAATCTATATTAAGTTTATAAATAAGAATAAGGCTATAATATTTTATTTTTAAAAAAAAATTTAGTTTATTATTACTTAAAAGATCTTAAAAAAAGAAGAATAAATAAAAATTAAAATTTCTAATTTTTTTTTTATAAATATTATTTATTTTAATAAATCTTTATATTTAAAGTATTTATTATAGCTAAAATTTATAATTAATATAATCTTTCTAGATTAATAGATTAATAAATAAACTTATATAATTTTAAAAAATATAAATAAAATATTAATATTAATAAAATTTCTAGCTATAAATTAATTTATAAATATTTTAATAAGTACTTATAGTTAATATTCTAAAAAATTTTAAAAATATAAGATAAGATCTTACTAAATTCTATTTAATAATCTAAAATAATTATTTTAAATAATTATTTTATTTTTATTTTTAAATATTCTTATTATTAACTTATTTTATTAATAGTTTTAATTTAATTAGATTAATATTTTTAGCTTTATACTTAAATTATATAATTAGAAATAATAAATTTTTAATTTAAATTTATCTAAGATTTTCTACTTCTTAATAAATTTTTTAAATTAATTATTATTATATCTATAGAATAACTATTAAATAATATTAATTAATATAGAGAAAAGATATTCTTTAATTTTTTAAATAGCTAGAAACTATTTAATATTATTAAAATATTATTTAATAAATATTAAATTATTATTTATTTTTAAATAATTTAAAAGCAGCTTTAATAATAAAATATTAAAATATTTTATATATAAATTATAAATCTAAAAATCTAAAAAATAAGATTAAAGAACTATATTTTAAATAAGATTTATATAATAAGAAAATTATATATATATTAAAAAAGAATAATATAAAAATATTTTAATTTATTTTTAGAATAATTTAGCTTTAAATTAAGCTTTAATAATAAATTATTAATCTAGAAGATATTTAATATATAAATAAAATTATTAAAGAAATAGTTTAAAAATAATTTAATAATAAATATATTAAAGATTATAAATAAGACTATCTCTACTAATTCTTTTAATTTAAAGATTATAATATAATTTAATAAATTTTTATTATAATATATAAAATATATTCTAATAGTTTAATAGAGATTAATTATATAATATAATTTAGAAACTTAATCTAGATAAAATTAAATATTAAAAAAATAATTTCTATTAATAATAAGAAGAGTATATAATTTTTAATCTAAATTATATCTAATTTATGAATAGCTATAATAAATTATTTTTTTAAGATATCTAAATCTATACTATAATTAATATTTTTTTTTAATATATCACTTAATACTATATTAGTATTAATAATCATATTTAAATTAATATATTAAGATAATTTTTTAAAATATTTTAAGAAATAAAAATCTAGTCTTATTATATATACTTTAATAAAAAAGATAAAATAATTTTAATTATAACTATATATTATCTATTATTAAAAAAATAATATAAGAATTTTTTTTTTAAAAATTATTATCTTTATAGTATAAATATATTAAATTAATAGATAAAAATTTAATAATTATAATTTATAAAAAATCTTCTTTTTATTTTCTAAATAAGATTTAAACTATTTAATTACTATATAAAATTACTTTATTATTAATACTATTTATAGAATTATTTCCTAAAACTTAGTAATAATAGATAATTTAAAAAAACTAATCTTATAGATTAAATTATAATATTAATAATATATATATTAATAACTTATAAAGAGATTACTTCTTATATTAATATATAAAATATATATAGAATTAGAAAGCAGTTTTATTATATTAATAATATTAATAATTAATCTAATATTTTATATTATCTATTAAAAGATAGTATTTAAGATTATAGATTAAAGCCTAAATCTAATCAAATAGTATTATAAATAATACTTAATAAGTATAATTTTAATAAATTATTCTTATATTTTTTTATAAATCTATATTAATTATCTAGAACTAACTTAATAATTTATAGAACTTAATAAATATTTACTACTAAATACTTTAAATTAATATTAATAAAAGTTATAATTATAAGGATTTAAAAAAATTAAGCTTAAAAATCTTAATAAAAATAAAAAATATATATATTTTATTATATATTTATATCTCTAGAAAAAAATTAATCTATATATTATAATAAAATTAGAGTCTTAGCTTAGAGAATATAAGAAACTAATTTAAAAAAAATTATATTTATAATAAGAATTAAAAGAGATTATTATTAATTTAAAAAATTAATTATAGTTTTTAAAATAATAGATATATATATATATAAAATAAAATAATTAAATAAAGCAATCTTTAAAGAATAGAGAATAATATAAAAAATATAAATTTAAATAATTTTTTTTTAAAAAAAAAGTTTAAATATCTTATATAAAATAAAATTAAAAAAGATATTTTTTAAAAAATAATTTACTATACTATTTTTAAGTATTAAATACTAGTTTATTTTAAGCTAATAATAGATTAGATTCTTCTATTAGCTTTTCTAATAGATTAATATCTTTAATAGATATTATTAAAAGATTAGATTACTCTACTAGCTCTTCTAATAAATTAGTATTTTTAATAGATATTATTAAAAGATTAGATTATTCTATTAACTCTTTTAATAAATTAATATTCTTAATAGATATTATTAAAAGATTAAATTACTCTACTAATTTCTACTTAATTTATAATCTAATATCTAGATTTTTAATTAGACTTAATTTTTTTTTTATTTATTTTATAATCTCTTTTAAAAGATAGAATATCTTATTAAATATTTTATTATTATTATTAAATATTACTTTATTATTATTAAAGATATTAATGATCTTATAATTATTTTAAATATATATAATTATAAATAATTCCTTTTCTTTCTTAATAATAAGATTAGTATTATTTTTATTTTATATTTAAATCTTTTTTATTAACTTAGCTACTAAAATTAAAATAATTAATAAAGTATATTTTTATTTTAATATATTAGATTAAGATTTAAAATAAATTAAAAAAAAATATAATTAATATTTTTAATATTATAGTTAAAATTATTATTTAAGATATTATTATTATTATTAATAATATTATAGTTAAAATTATTATCTAGAATATTATTATTAATATTAATAATATATTTATTATTATCTTATAATTTATTATTATTTAGTAATTTATTATTATTTTTAAATTTAATATATTTCTTAAAATAAATATATAATTTATATTATAGATTAGAATTTTCTTAAAGTTTCTTTTTATTAATCTTTAAATAAAGAAGTAGATTCTTAAATTCTTTTTAAAGTATTATATTTAATAGAAACTTAGTTATTCTTTTATTTACTATTAATATAAGTTAAGAAATATATTAGATTTTAAATTTAAATAATTATTATAACTTTTAATATAAAAGTTTAAGAATCTTAATTAATTTAATAATAATATTAATAATAATAATTTTATATCTAGATAATAAAATATTAAAGCTTACTAAATAAAGATATTAATAAAATAATTATATATTATAATATCTAGATAATAAAATATTAAAGCTTACTAAATAAAGATATTAATAAAATAATTATATATTATACTATTATTAATATACTAATTTTTATTTATTTATTATTAAATTAAGAAGCTTTATTATTCTTAAACTTATAAAAAGTAATTAATAGATTATAAAATCTATTTATTATAATTTTTTTTTTTACTAGTAGAACTAAAAATCTAATATTATTTTATTTAGATAAAAACTTTTTTTTAACTATTATAGCTTTCTACTAGAGTTCTTTATTTTAAAAAATAAAATCTTTAAATATAATAATAGTTTAAAACTATTATTTTTTATTCTTTTTATTAAAATTTTCTTAATTATATTAAAAATATATTATTATAGATATATATTTAATTATATATATAAAGATAGGTTTTTAGCTATATATAGATATAAACTATACTTTATATAAACTTATTAATAATATCTATTAATCTAAGAAAAAAAAGAAAAAAATTAAAAAAAGAAATTATATCTATATATATAAAAAATAATTTTATTATTAATATTTTATTTAGATTAGTATATATAGATGTTAAAAAAGATTATTAATAAAATTTATTTATTAATTAGATTACTTTATTTAGTTATCTACTTTATTTATAAATTATATATTAATTATTTTATTAGATTATAATGATTATTTTATTAAATTACTTTATTAAATTATTTTATTAGATTATTTTATTAGATTATTTTATTAAGTTATCTATTATATTTATATAGATAGATATTAATTATTTTATTAGACTATCTACTTTTTTAATATATTTAGAATTTATATAACTAGAATTAATATATTAGTATAGTTCTTTAGTATTAAGCTGACTTTCTAATATATAATAGATATTATATAAATTATTCTATTATATTATTAATTTATTATATTATTAATCTATTGTATTATTAATCTATTATATTATTAATCTATTATATTATTAATCTATTATATTATTAATCTATTATATTATTAATCTATTATATTATTAATCTATTATATTATTATTATTTCTAGCCACTAGATTCTATTAAAATCTATATATAATTAAAGTAAACTATATAAATAATAAAAACTTATTTTAAAATATAAATATTTTTTATTTCTTATAATATTTTTTTTTTTTTTTTCTTTTTATCTTTCTTATAACTTTTCTTTTATTATTAAGAATTTATCTATCTATTATTATTATTATTATTATTTATTATTATTATTATTATTACTAATATATTTATTATACTAGTTATAATTAAATTTATTACTATAGCTATATCTAGCTTTATTATTAATATTATTTTTATTCTTAAGAAATAAGAATATTCTAGAATTTTTAATTCTAATTAAGAATATTTTTAATATTATTAAAAATATTATTAGTATTATTAAAACTATTAAGAGCTAATAATCTTAATAAAGCTATTAAATAAATTCTTTATTTTAATTTTATCTCTTTTATAATTAATATATTAACTCTTTTTAGATTTTTTAAAGTTTTAACTTTTATTTTTTATTAAGAGCTTTTTTATCTTTATAATTTTTTTTATTAATTATAAATTAATATAGTCTCTATAATAGCTTTTATATAATAATATTTATTAATATTATATTAGATTTAATTTCTAGTTTATTATTAGAGAAATAATAAATAAAAAAAAAACTAATAAATCTTATTTAAAAGATTTTAGAATTATAATTATTATTTTTTTATATAGATAATTATATCTTTATTATTTTTTTTCTATTTTATAATCTTTTATTTTTTAAGATTAAATATATTTTCTAAACTTACTTTATAAATATATTTATAATAACTTAGATAGTATTTAATAATATATATTATAAAGTAATTTAATAAAGTAATATAATAAATATAATATATATAATAATAATAAATAAAGTAATAAATATTTAAACTAATTAAAATTAATATATAGTAATATATAAATATTACTAACTTATATAGATTATACAAACTCTATTTGCGGTAGAATCAAAAATCGAATTTTGTAACGAAATCTGTATTTAGTCCGCCGTAGCTCAGGGCCTTTGAGGCTCTTATGGAGGCGGGTCTGTATTCGTACCGTAATTACGATTCTCTCTCAGCATGTAGGATAAATAAAGTACGAAAGTACTTACCAATATTGATTACACTTAAGTAGACTTTGAAATTGCAAGAATGCCTGTGAATGTGATTGTATATGGTTTGGTTCCATAGTAAAAGAATGTTTCAGTTGTTTCAAATGGATCAAGAGAGCTTTCAAAAGGGAGAAACCGTATGTCGTATCATCCACCAACGCCAATATATATGTAATGTATATAATTTGTAAAATACATAAACTATTCGCTCATCTCGTCCGAGTCTTTGTCAGCTGCTCGAGCTTTTCTTAAAGCCGCATCGCCATTAGCACCGGCCTTTTCACTCTCAAACCAAGCTTTGCGCCGTTCGAGGGCACGATCTTCCTTTTCTGCACGCGTTACAACTTTGAGCCGGTCGTATTTCGATTGTAATTGCTGGTATCTGTTGTTTGATTCTTGCAAGTCTCGTAGACTTGTTTTGAGTTTCATTGTCTCGTCGGCGTCTGCGCGGCGTGCGGCTTCGTTGATTGAGAGTTGTTTTTTGAGGTTTGCGATTTCTTCTTCCATAGCAGTTATTTGGGAAGATTCATTCGCTGTCGTGGTTGGGTGACCATTAGATGTGGTGACTTCCTGCACAATTGGACCATCCTTGAGTGCTGCTAGCTCTGCGAGGCCTTCCTCTATTAGTGATGTTGGGAAGACAGGATGCGTCAGAGCTTCGGAAAAGATATCTCTTTTAGGCGCAGGTGAAACAAGTTGGACATTTAGTAAGTAACTGTATGGGATGCTACCGTCTCCGCGAGACTTGTCGGATATGGTTTGTTCGTATCGCGGTTTGATGATAGTTGGAATCGTAAATCGAGAGAAATCATTAGAAGACTGAACAGGAAATCCTGTAGGCGAAAGCATGTGTAAGTTTGTCACTGGGCTCATATAGTCGGCTATCGTCGTCGAAAATTTAGCGCGCGCTACGTCCCATGCCAAAAGGGAGCCGTTTGGATGCCCTGAGTACAAAGTCATGCCATCATAAGACAAGGCCAAGGCCGTTGCAGGCCCCTTATCTGCTGACGGAGCACTCCATTGTTGGTCCGCATTCAACTGGGATGGCGTGTTCTGAAGTCGTTGGTCGTATAGAGGGTGCTGCGCTGATATTGTTTCATAAAAGTCGATTCGTTGAACGTTTCCTGACTCATAGCCAACATAACATGCTCGGTCCGCAGGGTCAACCGCAACGGAAATCGCAACTGACGGTAACAAGAACGTCCTTAATACCCTCCCGGTTGTATATTCCCAGACAACTGCCGTGCTATCTTGGGCTACGGAAATAGCGATATTACTGCGACCCGCGCCATGTCCTACAGCAAGAGCCGTGATCGCCGTCCGATGATTGCCGAAAGTCCTTATAGGCGAGTTCGGCGCTTTTTGATCTTGCCCAGTTGATACCGGCCGCGAAAAGGATAGTAGCTGTGGCATGGACCATACATGGACGTTGGCGTCCGCGGAGCCAGAAAGAATGAAATTTGACGTTGGATCAACGACGAGTGAGGTCACGGGTTGAAGGTGAGAAGGAGTGGTAGAGACTTGGCGTCCGGTGAATGTCTGCAAGGGTACGATTAGTCATGCATTTTTATAATGTTGAATGATGTTGAAGATGGAAATACATACCTCCCATAGAATCAATCGCCCGCCCTCTGTGCCCAAAATCAAGATCTCTCCATTATGTCCACCTGCTACAGCTAGACTTCGAATTCGTTCGGGGAAGGGAACAGTAGCCTCTTGATTCCCCTTTTGTCGGTTATATACGTGAATGACAGACTTATCGACTTGCGCAGCGAATATATGAGTTGGAGTAACAGCGAGGCCGTTAGGTGGAGTGGAGCTCTTTTTGAACGTCGTGCGAAGAGCGGACGCAGGCTGCAAATCTTGCAGGCATATTCCGGCCTCTTTCAGGGTAGACGATGTTTGGACCTTTGTTGAGCCTATCAGGGAGGCGATCAGAGTCTCCGACAGCATTGCGTTGAGAAGTGCATACAATGTCGAATAGATCTAGAGCAGAGCTTGCGATAATTTTTCTGAGGCACGGCGATAAGAGACGCGATAACGGGGGTGTTTGCACTGTTTGTTCTGTGGCTGCCTGAGGTACCCACTCGCGGCCCTCTTCTCGAATTGACCAATCACATCCCCAGGTGGCTCAACTTCACCTCATCTTTCGTTCTCATCTTTCTTGATGTATCTGAAATTTCTCGAGTCGTCCTCAAAACTCAAATCCAGACCGCATCACCGGAAGCAAGACCTACATACTTAGCTCCGAGCTAGCTCGAGGCTTGAGCAGGAGAATTTACACGAAGACTTTTAGGTTCTGTACAGGTCGCAGTCCGTCGTCGAAGGTCGAAAGAACTGCCAACAATATTCGACCGCCCCACTGCACCAGCCTGGTATTTTATACTTTCGATCTGGATTTCTGACTATTGAGGATCTCTATCTTAGCATTGCTTTTTATGTTGAACTAATATACTTTATCTGTGTTCCTTTGCTACTTCCGGATTTCCAGCAATCCATCCAGATCTCCCGAACCTGGTCAAAGCACCACCCCCTCCATCCCACTTCAAAACAAACATTGATATGTTCGAATCTGAAGATTGATCTTGGCGATACTAGGAAGGTTTCTCTTGTCGTTGAACTATTTTTACGAAAGACTATCTACCTAACCACTTAAGAGACTTATGTACATACTTCCGCCACGTTGGCCAACAGACGGACACGTCCAACGGGAATGGAACTTATCGTCTCAGGTCTGTCTGGTATGTGTCTAATCTGCAGGTGCTAGATACATACTAAACTACAGAACGCAGCACTGCCGACAGCCTGTGAGTTGCCACAGAGAAGCATGATGATTCAACCGGGCCCGCAAAGCAAGGGATGGCTCTAGTAGTTTTACCCGCGCCTCCTCATTTGCTCTGTTCGACTGCAATCTACTTCAATGCACACCCCTTCCTTCGTTGAGACGCTTACCTTTCCTTCGTGCCGTCATTCACCCTCACTAATCATGATCAACCGACATACTTGAACGCCCAAAGTAAACTTTCAAACTCCGTAGCGGTCACTGTATGACGGTTCGCCCCGCCTGACTTTGCATCAGGGCCAATGACCAGCTCGTTGCCTCGACGGACTTCCTGCAAATATGCAAGGGAATTATGATCCGATCACTCTGGAGATACTCTTCTGCTCGTTGTCCAGAGAGCATGGCATCCCACCTGCAGCCAATGTTTCCGAACCCGGCCTTTTTCCACAGGGACGGGACAGTCAAGGGGGAGGCGTCCCTGGGAAAGTATAAGGACATTTGATATCCCTCTTTGCTTCCCTTTCCTAAAGGAATTTGAGTTGCATTTTTGCCCCAGGCTGAATTATTCACTTCATGTCACTCTTTGCTTGCGCCTGCTGCCAACTTGTTTACTTCGTTCTTAATACTGTTGCTGTGCCACTAACTCAGTGTTGAACATGCCCTCTGTGGAGGTCGAGCTGCCCATCATGGGTCATTCGTTGCTCACCCATCCTCACAGTTATGGCCATGGAACTATGCACTTCCATCAGACATACATCCCTGACAGCGTCTCTCCTCTCTCTCCTTCGTCAATTTATTCGCAGCCACCATCACGACCAAGACGTTCTAACGGGTCGTTGTCATTCCTTTCTGCTGGTTTAACACGTTCTGAATCTAACGAACAATTGCTTGCTCCGTCTCGGCGAGCCTTGGAAAAAGTCCCTGTTACTGTGTCGCCATTCCGATCCGTTCGCCAGATGAAAGAACCCTTTCAGCTCAAGCTGCCTCATTCACCTTCCTTTGAAAACAATCTTGTTACGTCAAGCTCGCTCTCGAACCGAGAAGTCAAGGAAGACAAGTCACAACCTCGAAGTCTTCAGTCGCCTATCGGCCTCCCTCCGCTGCGCAGCTGTAGATCTGACCAGAACCTGGTCGCCGGTGCTTTGGAAACATTTGGGCTGCTACCTAGTCCCACATTGTCCGAGTCTCGACTGACATCGAAAGTGAACACTGCACGAAGGGACTTCCACTTCAAGGACAAGCCGCTTCCGATTCCTAAATGTTTATGTTATATGGCAGACCAAAAGTGTGAATTCTGTCTAACAAAGGCGGAGCGTGAAGTGCCACTGCCCGCCGAAGCTGTGGCAGGAACATTTTGTCAGTCTGAAATACCCGAGGAAGTTCCAACGCAAACGTTGGCTCCGAGCTTTTCATCTCAAGAGATGCGCAACCCAACCTCGACGCCACAAATGCAACAGCTCAACGAGATCAAGTCTCCGCCAACCTCCTCAGCCAAGAACCACAAGCGGTCAAGAACAACTACAGTATCGAGTGCTGCTAGCTGGGTTCCAGAGAACCTGACATACTGCGAGGACTGGCTTCAGAGGGTTCCTCTAGAAACTCCAGAGCGTCAAGATGGAAGAGGGCGGGAAGTCAACAGGCGCAAATTTCAGATAGTACAGCAGAACGATGACCTTTTTCCAATCAGCCGGCCTAGTCATCAGACTCGCAAACCTGCGGATCTAAGTATTGACACGGATGCGGCTAACAACCCGGTGGTATGTGGCTCTTCTAGTTCTTACTCTTTTGTGATTTCACTGACATTCATCTAGATGCTTGCTGTAGCTAGCAAGACTAAGCCGAAGCTCGTTGACATATCTCGACCCTCATCATCTGGGACTACGTTTTCTGTCCCTATCCATCCACCGCCCTCATGGAGGCGACCGTCGACGCCGGAACAACGTAGTATAAACGAAATATCTGCTTTTAGTCCAGACACTCCTCAGGATATACCCGACAGTGGTTATGTCACACAACAATCCAATCGATCCTCTGACGAAAGTCACGAATTCAGAGACGATGAATATGACGCAGCTTTTGATATCGCCGCAGCTACCTCATCGTCAGAGCCGCCATGCAACCTCGCGTTTGTCACGAGTATCTTTGCTGACCAGAAACCCAAACATCGATATTACATGTCATCTTACAACAGACACAAACCTGCATCTAGTCACAAGAAGGATGAACCTCCCCGAACACCACCAGCCGTGTCCCCCAAAACCGTCGATCAAGAAACGTTGGTCAAGTTTTGGGACTATGAATGGACACTGGACCAACTCGAAGACTCCATCAAGGAGTTTCCCAAATACGCCCTCCGGCTTACATCACCGGTCATTATCCTGATTAGGCAGAATCACGAAAACGCACTCACCCGACCATTGAAGAAAATATTCTCCACAGCACCAGATAATCTGATCGACTATCTCTGCGCAGCATTGATTGCAAGAAATTATCTTGTATCCATGGCAACGACACATCATCATCGTCTCAATAATACACCGCCTTCTCAGGCCATCTCTCAGTTCAGCAATCATAGCAACAACATCGGCAGCAATCTATCAAAACTGGACAGCGTCCCCGAGAAGGCAAGGGCAACACTTGGAATCGCCCTTCCAACCAATCCAAGCAATTTGAACTTGAACATCCCGAATCAGTCGATGGGTGCGCGAAGCTCAGAACTTCAAAAGGGCCTCGATCGAATTGTGGATAAGTTGCTCTTCTCGATCTGTGGACGCCACGATGAGACGCTCAAGGCATCGGTGACTGTGCTGATGCAGGTCCTTGAGTCAAAGGACTCGAAGGCTTGACACATCCTCTTTTTTTTTACCGATATATGCTCAACTAGCACTCTGCTATACTTTCCTTCTTTTTCCTTTCTCTTCTTGATACCACTCGCTGCTATTTGTTTCTTTCCTCTCGGAACTGCAATCTTTTCACTCACTCCCTTCCCTTACATCTTCTTCTTGTAATGAATTTTATGATTACTGATTACTATTTTCCTCTCCTCGCTCCTTTCTCTTCATTTTCTTGTCTGGACATCAATCGATCATACCAACTTACAACTAATGTCTATCTCTTGATTCCCTATTTGCTATTTTCTGTTTTTTCTGATTCCTATCTCGCGTTTTCCACAGACTGCTACCCAGGCATTCCCGACCTTTCGGCTTGAATATATCTCGGAACATTGCTCATACTTTTACAGTTGTTCTGATCATTTCACACTCTTTTATCTGCTCTCTTATTTTGATTCTTGTTTGCATTACTAGCGATTTTGTATTTTACTTGGGCTTTATATATTTTGCCTCGATAAAGATTTCGAGTACAATTCTATTTTGTATCACAAAAATTCGCAATTGTTCTCCCCGTAAAATTAGATCCAATCAATACAGTTACTGAACTCGACGGTCTCGTGTGTATATTAACCCTTATTGTTCATGTCAACAACCTCAGCACAGAGTTCACTCACGTTCCATACACAAAAAGATATCATGGAATTGAAGTGCTTATTGAACCCAGAATCACAAATTTGAAATCATGTTATTGATGGATGCAAAGCTAATTAGGAGACAGACATGGAGAAAGAAAGAAGTCGACAAAGCCTTTTCGTATACTTAGAGCTCCCGGGGATGGATAGGGGAACAGGCACCACAACGTTCAAGCCTAGTACGTACGACTAGGGACCTCGGACAGTGCCGTAACGCTTGAAACCGTGGGGGTCCCTTATAGGCATGGTGGCCCATGGGCAAGCCCAAAGGTCCCCGGCGGATGCGCCATGTGAAGGTGAGATGAGAGCCCAGAGTCCCTCGTGGCCCAAGTGCACCTGAGTCCGTTATAACCTGCAGACGTGCATATAGACTATAAATTGAAATAATGATAATAAAAAAACAATAATCATACTTAAAGCTCTCTCACGGCATGCAATAAGAACATTCGGAAATTAGTATCGTTGAGCAAATGGAAAAATGTACCAAGACCCCGGCCGTTAGGGCAAGACGGTTAGGGCAACGGGAACAAAGCCCTAACATCAACCACTTAGTGACGTTGGACAAACACCCGACGCACATGGAATTGGACACTATTATTACGATTAGCAAAAGTGATTTCAAAACAACGGCATGGATGTTTGTCTGGGAGGGGGATTACTTACGCATGTGGGTGCGCCGGAACAAAAGTTACTAATGGGACAACATTCGCCTCCGACACAGATATGGTTCGGATTGCACTGGTCGGTATTTGAGCATCTACAGAGAAGCGTGATCGGGTCGCATGTTGTGTCGTTTGTACACTTTTTTTAGATCCAAATTAGTATACTGAATATGTCTATACAAGACAAGAAGCCTTGTTAGAGGCCGGGCAAGACTTACACATTGTTGACCACAGGGTGAACCGCCTGTTGGACAGATTGCTTGGGTGGTTGTGGTTGTTGTTGTCGTAGTGGTCGTGGTGGGTGAGGTAGTAGTTCTAGTTGAGAAGGAGGTAGTTGGTGAAGTGGTTGTTGTGGTTGTAGTTGAAAATGAAGTTGTAGTAGTAGTTGTGGGCGAAGTAATTATGATTGACGTGGTGGTCGTTGTGGTAGTTGGTGAAGTGGTTGTTGTAGTTGTAGTTGTGGTTGTAGGTGATGTTGTAGTAGTTGTAGTGGATCTAGTTGTTGTACTTGTCTCTGTAGTGGATCTAGTTGTTGTATCTGTCTCTGTAGTTGTTGTAGGCGAAGTCGTAGTTGTTGTAGTGGATCTAGTTGTTGTACTTGTCTCCGTAGTTGTTGTTGACGTTGTTGTTGTACTTTCTGAGGTGGTTGTAGTGGTTGTTGTAGTAGTTGTTGGTGAGGTGGTTGTCGTCGTTGTGGTGCTTTCTGAGGTGGTGGTTGTTGTGCTCAATGATGTGGTTGTCGTTGTAGTCTCTGAGGTGGTAGTTGTAGTGCTCAACGAGGTAGTCGTGATTGTTGTCGTCGTGGTTGGTGAGGTAGTAGTAGTTGTTGTAGTTGTAGTAGTTGTGGTGCTTGATTCTGGGCAGGATGAGCACTCGGATGAGCAATGTCCATCTATACACAACGGTGTAGGGTCACAGCACTAATTATCAAGAACCAAGTCAGATTCATCCATATGTAGGCCCGGAGTCAAGACGGCATATCACATACCTTGACAGAGCATGCACCACAATTGTCCGGGTCTGACGATAGGTCGACACACTGATCATTACAGCATTCAAAACCGGAATCCGTATGTGACTGTGGATCGACACATTGAGGGTTACAGCAGTCGCCATCCTGGTCACACTTTTATCCATCTGTCAGTACTTACATTGATCAATCTGATGCAGGTATTGGTAGACAACAATTGATACTTGTCCGGAAAAAATAGACTCACCTCTTTCGACAGCTCCCAACGTCCCCAGATCTGCATCTGCCGGTCACTTCAAGTCTTGGCTATGTGTATGCTGCTACATGTGTACTTACATCTACTTTATCTTCAGCAGTGGTGTAATTCTTGAGCACTGGCCCACTGAAAGGGCTAGCCTTGACCTGGCCATGAAGGACCAGGAGAATGACTGCGACAACGTTAGCCTTGTACGTATGTTATTCGGCATCTCACTATCTTGGACTCACAACAAGCAAGGAAAGAAATAATAGAGACTCGCGTCATCGTGAGTTATACTCGAGATAAGCAATAGACTCAGTTGTTCGCTTAGGCGTTTGTTCAGAAGACTGATAGTAGCTTTCATCAGGATGCAGACAGATTTCCGAGTTACCAGAATTATCTCAGATAAGGCCTCTTAAATATTCTCTATCAACATCTTAATTCCATTGATCCGATAGTGTATAACCTCATCTCACATGCCAAAGCTCTATGTAGCATGTGATTATGTAAAATATAGCCATCCAGTTTATTGAGTAAGATAAACTGCTACATCTAAGGTTTACAGAGTGGTACCTCAATTGTTTCTGTGTTGAACAGTAGCTCTTGTATTCCCAGGTACATTGGTGACCAATTGCATCGTTGTAGACTCTGCATGTGATTATGTAAAGTATTTGAAGATGACAACCTAAATTGAAGACTTAAATAACATGCTACATGTAAAGGTCACCAGTTGATACTTCAGTTATGGCCGTTGTATACTTAGGTGTAGTGGTGACCAGTGGCACCGTTGCAGACTGTGTCACTATACACTTCATATCAGAGGACTATACCATAATACCACACATAGATACCAGATAGAAGTCATACTTATTCACATGATAATAGGAAATCTACAGAAGAAAAACACGCTTTGTGTTGTACAGCGCCGTGTGGGAGGTAGTTTACAAGATAATCAAACTGACCGGGTGGGATCACTGAATCTTTTCTAAGGGGATACAATAGCATCGTCCTGAATCTACATAGCTTCAACTGATCTCTGCTCCTGCATTAATCACCTTGGAAGGGCCCGAGAAGACCATAGTGCTCTCACAGATGAAAGGACATGTTCCTTCCGGCCTTACGTCACGCCTATACCTTGTAATTTGGATTTTCTTCTTTGAGAATGCAATATCAAGGTTCCGTAAGTAGTCCAATGATTTAGTCATTCTGATAGTATATGTCGCTTCAAAAGTATGCATGGGGGCTGCTACGATCTCGCTTTTAGTTTTTGGCGGTAGCCAAGTAATCGAAGTGAATATTTCAAGGTCAATAAGTCACCCGTGCAGGTGCATATACAGATACAGCTACAGACTTGATTCTCGAAGAGAATAGATAACATTGACATTCACATGTTGATAGCATGAAGATCAGGGTCACCCCGCAACCCACACATCGAAAAGCAACCACATTCCTAAGAACAGACTCAAGCACTCTTGGTTGTGGCAATTGCTGGGGCAGTTGACATAATACCCTTACTCACCGTAACTACCGTCGTAACCGTTATCGTGGACGATGCTGAGCAGACTCCAGCAACACAGTACGGTGTAGTACCAGAGCACTAAATAGATACAAGTCAATAAGAGAATTATTCATACGAGATATGCAAATGGGTTAGCACATACTCGATTAGAACATGAACCGCAATTCATGGGGTCGTTCTGTGTGTTGACACAGAAAAGTCCACAGCATGTCAAATCGTCCAAACACTTTGATATTCACGTATGTATCAGTGACTTGCAAGTTTTCTAGTGTTAGGATTGAATTACCGGAAGTAATGGTGGCAAACAAAACGATGCCTATGAATTCGCTTGATGTTGGCATACAGTACAGCTGGTTCTATCGATGCCACTGAATAGACACTTACCTTTATGCTCTCCTGCAGAGGAGCTGGGGTTATTTCTGGATGTTCAATATCTGCATCATTAACAGGAGTTGCCTTGACCTGTCCATGAGACATGGAGAGTACGACTGCATTCAAATTAGTATCAAGTTTGTATCATTACTATCCTTGGGTGCACGGCACGAGTAGACAGCTATTGAGGCCACTCGTTCCCTTGGAAGACTTACTGAATGTGAGAAACGGAATGCTAGACATTCGCGCCATTTTGTAAAAGCTGAAGTTGTATTTCTTTGTCCAGTATTAGACAGATTTTATCGCTGTATAGCACTGTGTCGAATATAAACGAAGAAGTACTGAAGTATTTATAATGTCCTGACCTAAGAATCAATCTCATTCCATCACTTTGTACCGTATCTTCACATGCAGAATCTCTGTCTAGCCCTCAAGTGCTAACATGAGAGCAACAAATCAACGATCATGGTATAAAATGCAACCACAGGTAACAACAACTGTATACAGAACTGCCTCGACAGTACCGAGTGTTGCACAGCCTGCTACTGCATACATGAATACAAGCTCTTGCAACAGCACCGTTGCATGTTGCGTCACTATAGATTCATGTATATCAGTGTAATACGCTTCAACGTCTCACAGATGATCATGCAGCCAGTTATTCCAGTAGAATTGGATTCAAATGGCCTCTATGCCATGTACAGTCACCGAGCCAGCGAACGGCTAAGTGATAGACCATATACCATCCTGAACATGCAGTAAGCTGCAATCTATCGCAAACAGGCAGTGAATTAGGGCTTGGTGAATTAATAATCCGACGACAGCCATTTGCAGCGGTTGACATCGGCAAACACCAAACTCACCGGCCGGTCCGCGGCGAACCACGCACTAAACCTGTTTGAGCTTAGAGCGGATGCCTTCACGCCGAAAATCATCTCCAAGTGTTCTCCATTCTCGAAATCTTTCCCGATAGCTTCAATATCATCACCGCAATCAGCACAAGTTTTCTATCGATCGCATCGAAAACACACGGGATATTCTTGAACATAATTAAAGAGGCCATGGCAGCTTCATCGACCCGGCTCCGATGCCTATACGCATCCTCGTCAGCATGGAAGAAATCCCCATCCCAATCACTAATCTCCTTATCTCGCCACTATGCAACGACCAGCTCTACACCATCACCGACTCCAACCTTAGATTCCGACGCAACTCCCAAAAGACGCAAGACAACAACATTCAAAGATAAACTCAACGCCGGCCCTTCCTTCGCCGACTTCGTCAGCGGCAACGGCGACCCTAACAACGCTCCTCTCGGACCCCAGGAAGCCTACGCCATCGAGACAGTCATGATCCCCGGCCCGGCAGGTCGCGGTAAAAAGGAACATACCCGCCTGCCGACATGGCTCAAAACCCCCATCCCAGACTCTACAAACTACAAACGCATAAAGAAAGATCTGAGAGGCCTGAAACTGAATACGGTCTGCGAGGAAGCGCGCTGTCCCAATATTTCGGATTGCTGGGGTGGAAGCGACAAGTCTGCGGCCACAGCGACGATTATGTTGATGGGTGATTCGTGTACGCGGGGTTGCAGGTTTTGTAGCGTCAAGACGCTGCGGACACCCGGACCGCTGGATCCGCATGAACCTGAGAATACGGCCGAGGCGCTTTCGCGCTGGGGGTTGGGATACGTCGTTCTTACGAGTGTGGATCGCGATGATCTCCCGGACGGCGGCGCACACCATTTTGCCGAAACAGTGATGAAAATCAAACAGAAAGCGCCCGGCATTCTCGTCGAATGTCTCACGGGCGACTTCGCCGGTGATCTCGACATGGTTGCGCTCGTCGCGAAATCCGGCTTGGACGTTTACGCACACAACGTCGAGACCGTTGAAGCATTGACGCCACACGTCCGCGATCGTCGCGCCACATTCCAGCAATCACTGAGAGTTCTCGAAGCCGCGAAACGCGCAAAACCGTCTCTTATCACCAAGACGTCTATGATGCTCGGCTTCGGCGAAACAGAAGAGCAAATGTGGGATGCTTTGCGCCAACTGCGCGCGTCGAATGTCGACGTAGTCACTTTCGGCCAGTACATGCGTCCCACGAAGAGACACATGGCTGTACACGAATACGTGACGCCGGATAAATTCGAGTTGTGGAGACAGCGGGCCCTGGAAATGGGATTTTTGTATGTTGCTTCCGGTCCCTTGGTGAGGAGTAGTTATAAGGCTGGAGAGGCTTTTATTGAGAATGTGCTCAAGAAGAGGAGAGGTGTGGGCAACACGCCTGGTGCTGAGGTGACGGCTGATGTGCCGGTGGATGTATTGGCGAAATAGTACGTAATTAGATTGGCGTTATGTATAGGATAGCAGGAGTTTTGTTCGTTTGTACTTTTATCAGGGTTACGTAGCAGGTACGCTACTCATAGATTCTGGTTTTCATCTTTAGGCAAGGGTTATCATGTTGAGTAATGAAATGGGTAGTCGTAGCCCAAGTACCAACTAAAGAATCATAGACACATGCATCGCTCATCTCGTGTACGTCAGGTATATTTCCAAATTCATCCGCCAAATGTCCAAAAGAAACACAGCAAAGGCAAAATCCATCCTATACACTGCCTTCCAAGTGCCACTG
Organism: Talaromyces thailandensis; assembly: GCA_019828575.1. NCBI lineage: Eukaryota > Fungi > Ascomycota > Eurotiomycetes > Eurotiales > Trichocomaceae > Talaromyces > Talaromyces thailandensis. The sequence continues at coordinate 185,152 of JACVQZ010000203.1, forward strand.
TATATTTCTTACGCCGAGTAGATGGATTTCAATTCCTTAATCTCCTCATCGCCCAATCCCAACAGATACAGTATATCCGTCAAGCTCTGCCCGTTCAGTCGCGATGGAGCCTCGAGTTGCACTTTACTCTTTGCGCGCCATGCAACGCCCAGCTCTGCTTCGTGCAGCATGGGTAAATCATTGGCTCCATCACCGATGGCAATGGTCTGTGTGATGGGGATGTTGTTTTCGGCTGCGATTTGGCGGAGTAAGGTACGCTTTTGGACGGCGTCGATGATGGGTTTACCTTCGACGAGTTCGCCGGTTAGGGTTTGGGTGGTTTCGTCGACGGCGAGCTTCGGATGTTAGTTTTGCTTTAAAACGAACTTGGAGGGAACGTACATGGTTGGCAAATGCATAATCAATTCCGAGCTCTTTGGCGAGCCAGTCCGCCAAGGGTTGGAAACCTCCGCTGAGAACTGCCATTTTGTATCCCAGCGCCTTGAGTGCTTTGCACAGTTCGCGGGCTCCAGGAGAAATGGTGACGATGTTTTGGAGCTTGTCGAACACGTCGGCCGGAACACCTTTCAAAAGGCTCACGCGTGCTTTCAGCGATGCAGTGAAATCAAGCTCGCCGTTCATCGCTCTTTCAGTGATTGCCTTTTATCAAGTCAGTACTCACAATTCTCTAGCTGAGTTAGCCGACATACCGAAACTTCTTTCTCTACGCCAACAAACTTGGCAATCTCATCAATGGTCTCATTCTGGATCAATGTGCTGTCCATGTCAAAAATCGCCAAGCGCTTGTACCGCCTAAAAACGCTTTCCTTCTGTAGAACAACTTCAACATTCCACTCCCGCTCAAATCGCCAGATGCTCTCGTGTTTACGCAAATCATCAAACGACAAATAAGCTGGGTTGGGTAGTGGTGAAACAGTCACTTCGACAACTCGGGGCTGTTCTTCCTGGTCCAAGCAGCGATGTGACGTGTTCATGCGTTGATACGGAGTGTGCAGGCTCTCCAGGATCTGCAAGAAGTGAGTGAGACACAATTGTGACACATAAGGGCCGTAGAGATGATCTAGGTTCTCCGGCTCCGGTGCTGGCGGCTCTCGAGGTAGCTTCTCGATATCAACTGTTGGCGCTGAGCCAATTGGCACCGATGGAGATGGAAGAATACCGCCCTCGGCATTAATGGTATTGGCATGTTGGTGAGCAGTAGCCGTTTTATAGTAGATGGTCGCCACGAGCTTGGTGGTACCGGCCGGGAGCGGATTTGGCGATCTGGGGAAAATGCTATGCACAATGCCGCTCTCAGTCACCTTTTCAGGATCTGGACTGATGGGGTTCGCATTGTAGAAGAGCGAGTTTTTATTATTCTCGTCTGCGGTTAAGAGGACATCGGTTATGTTTTGGGTAATTGGCGGCGTGGGCTTGTATTGTTGGTGGTCTTGAATGAAAGAACCGCCCGACATTGAGCTGTGGCGTAGTACTGGTCTTTCAGTGCGCATGGCGAGCTTGGTAGTATCGGTCATTGTACACGAGGCAATCAATCGCTGACCGAAGGTGGGCTATGTATGAAGATAGCCCGGAAGCCGTTGCAGAAAAATGTGTAAGATAGACAGAGACTTGCTAATGAATCCTCGGTCAAGAGTGCAAGCTGTTCCTGTAGGTAATGGCAGAAAAAGAAGTATGCACAGAAAATGAGCAAGCTGTGACAGAGTCAAGAGAAACAAAAAAAGATCAGAGGATCATCTTTCCCTCGCCGACAGCCCGCCAGTCTCAGAATGGCTAGGGCACACCACGTGATGGTGGGGACTGGGTTTAGTTCCTGGTAGTGCTGGTGCTTTGAAATTACAAAAAGTGT
>JACVQZ010000204.1:0-98385 GCA_019828575.1 Talaromyces thailandensis
TCGATCGTACGCTCACTCGTACGCTGCCTTATATGCTGCCTTGTACGCTGCCTTGTACGCTGGCGCTCACTCGTGAGCGCTCATACACTCGATCGTACGCTCACTCATATGCTCGCTCATATGCTCGCTCGTACGCTGCCTTGTACGCTAGCGCTCGCTCATAAGCGCTCATACGCTCAATCGTACGCTCGCTCGTACGCTGTTTGTTAATGGGATAGTTGTTTAATAAGCGGGATCATTAACTAGAATAAAGGATTTATTAAGTCATATAACTATGTGACTACTAATCAACCAATTAGAAGCGGTATTTCCATACAAATAAAACCAGTCACTAGATTCGATAATTTTATATCTAATCCCACCACTTATACGCTACTCAATCCTATGAATTTAGATATAAAACTATATTTATTTAATAGATTAACTAATTGGTGCTCATTCTAATAAATCAAATTTTTAATTTATATAGTGGTTGTTAAGAAATATAAAATCAAATAACATCAATTGTAAAATGATGCTGTTATATTCAGAATACGGCTGTTATTTACAGAATCAACCAATCAGAGCTTACGATTCCCAGATTCTTCAACTTCACGATTTTATGTTATTCCCAGCCCCTGTACGCTCAATATTGCGATTTAGACAATAATTTTAGTATCATTAGATAGAGAAATCAATTTAGCACAAATCCAGTGAAGCATATTTTTAGCTAATATGTTCATTATTGATAAATCTTATATCAAACGTGATCAATCCGAAATCGTAGCACATTTTATATATAAATTACCAACAGGAAGTTCTCAGACTCTCCTGCGGAGAAATTCGCTTCACGAATTGGGTAGCCAATCAGCAGCTTGCCTGCGAAGGCGGTATAACACGCCGGATTGGCGACTGCAATTCGCTCAGCGAATTCTCCCAGTGAGTAGTCTGAGCGCCTGAGATAAGGTTGACCGTCTGCGATCTTCAGCCGAGTTCCGATTTCACAAAATCGACCGGGCCATGAAGATGACGAGTCGTTACTGTATTTGAAGTTGTTTCTGTTTGTTTTTTTTTGAATGTGTGGCACTGTGTGCATGGATTTTGAGGCATGATTGGTAGATATTGGCCCGATACATGGGTCTGCTCTTGTCGGCTCTCGGTATGGGCCAGGACTTGACTTATGCACGCCACACGATCTGATCGATAGGGTACGTACAGTAGCCCTGGAGTCTGCAACTGACAAGGGTAGGTATGTACGTAGTCTTTGCTTGCTTCTTAATTCTGGAGATACCTACTATAGATACCGGTCCTAGCCGGGAAGACAGCGAGAGTGGTGCTTTCCACCCACGGCAATTCGGCAGTGATTTCCCGATTATAGTTGCATCAAGCTTCCTGTCCATTTCCCAGCAAGAGAGAGTCTCTGACTCTCTGGTAGGCCGCGTCGAGGAAACGTCTGCTTGAGAGCATGTCTTACTTGCCTCGTGTGTTCTAAAAATCGGCAAGATAAGAAACGCCAAATCCGGTATCTGCTTGCATACACCAGGCATATATACCAAGGCTTACCATCTTTCCAATTTACTTGGATTTAGTCTACAATTTTCTCATCAATTGATGAGAAACGTGGAAGAAGGAAATTTAAAATCTCGCAACATGCATTCATTTGGAACTTGGTGCTCTTTGACGACCACCTCCGCGTCAGTACCGCTGGAGTTGGCTTAGGTTCACAAACTTGTCACTCTCACGATGAAGGAGGCTGAGGGAATGAATCCAGAACCCTCTCTGGCCCGTGGATTTCGAATTCGACTGTTCGATAGTGCTGGCCTACGTCAACCTCCAGCTTATATGATCCGGGATACACTACCAGGTCACCATTTGCAGCAGTTCGTGCGATGGAACCTAGAGTGACATCAATGCCTATTGGCCGAGTCTCACCAGACTTGATTGAGGAAGCTCGCGCATAGCCCACCAAGGTCTTGATGGGATACGGGGAAGGGCCAGCGTTGTTGGACGAAGCAAAGAGCAGCGCAACGTAGTCAGATGTGACTTTCCCGGTATTCTTCACGTTGATGTGGAAAGTGTCGAAAATTGCCGTGTCCGGATAATTTGACTTTGGTGCGTTCGCGGCAAGTGCGGCTGTATTGTACGGTGGCAGTTTAGCATTCCCCCACGAAACATCAAACGTTGTATAATGCAAGCCAAATCCGAAGGGAACTACAGCATCATTGTACCAGCGGTAAGTTCGTCCTGGTGTTGCTCCACTGGGACGGAGGGCCATGTCGGTCATTGGGATCTCATTTGTATAATTGGCAGGATACTGCGTCACAGGCAATCTACCTGCAGGAGCAGACTTTCCGGTAAGAATGTCAAACACAGCCTGGCCACCAGCTTGACTGGGATAACCACACCACAAAAGTGCATTCACCTTGTCGTTGCTAAGCAGCGAAGAGTCATCAATCTGGCCGCCGCCAAACTGGAGAACAACGAGCGGTTTTCCAGCTTGCGACAACTGGTCGATCAATTGAAGCTGGTTCCCCGGCCAGGTTATGGTGTCTCTGTCCATGGCCTCCGCTTCAATTGAAGTGTCGATACCACCGGCATATATGACGATATCCGCCGCCTTGGCTGCAGCCACAGCAGCAGCGAAGCCAGAGGTATCGGTGGAGTTGATGTCGGTTCCCATCTCATACTGGACTTTGTATCCCGCCTGCTCAGCGCCCCATACCATGGTTCGAATGTATTCTGGAGTGCCGAAGTAATTGCCCTGCAGCTGCGTCGTAGCGTTGGCGTAGGGGCCAATCAACGCAACAGTTTGTCCTTTACGAGATAGAGGCAGCACTTTGGTGCGGTCATTCTTCAGCAGCACAATTCCTTCAACAGCGGCGCGGTTAGCCAATTGTTGAGACGCCGAGGTACCGACATCGGACCAGTCAATAGATGCGTACGGTGATTCATCCAAGTTGAACCAGCCAAGTCGGACCAGAGAAGCATACAATTCAATCAGAGCAGAGTCCAACGTGGAATTTTGGAAGAGATCTTGAGCAGACGCTGCAGCAAGATTGTTGGACATTGTGGTGCCGCAGTCCAGGTTTGTTCCAGCGTTGAGAGCGTCTGCTGCAGCTGCAGCTGCAGTGCTAGTGTAATGATGGTCAGTAAAGATGTTGCCAATCGCGTCGCAGTCCGAAGTCACCCAGTGGCCAGTCTGGTTCCAGTTCCAATGGTCACGAAGGATGGTGTCCAAAAGGTAACTGTCGGCGCACGTTGGGATCCCATTGACGGCATTATAGCTACACATGATTGCGTCGACTTGTGCATCGCGAGCACAGCTCTTGAACGGCGGCAAGTAGTATTCGGACAAATCCTGAGTGGAAATGATCGCATTGAAGCCGTAACGCGCATTTCCTTCCCAGTCCTCGATATCGTACCCGGCGAAGTGCTTGCAGGTAGCCACGACTCTGGGATTGGCGGGTCCAATTCCATTTTGCAATCCATCTACCAGGCTATAGACGTAACGAGCAATGTGGAAAGGATCTTCTCCCGGGGTTTCCTGACCTCTTCCCCAACGTGGATCTCTGAACGGATTAATGTTTGGCGTCCAGAAGTCTAGACCTGCGTTACCAAAGTTGTTGAACGCACGTCCCTCAATGCTTACAACAGTACCAACTTGCTGGATAAGATCATCGTCAAAAGCGGCAGACATCAGGATGGGTTGCGGGAAGGACGTAGCATAGCTGAAGTTTCCAGAAGGCTGGAAAGTCACGCCAGGAGAACCCGCTACGCCGTGAAGTGCCTCGCTCCACCATTGATAGGCTGGCAAACCAAGACGGGCAGATCCTGGGGAGCCGTTTTGCGTGTTTTGAACCTTCTCGTCGAAAGTCATGGCGTCAACGAGACCTTTTGCGCGGGTGAAAGGATCAAGAGAAGTATCACAGACTGGATTGCTGCACAGAGGATCTTGCGTGCAATTTGGTTTTACAGCTCCCGACAGAGGAACGGGATTCGGGCTGGGATTGGAGATTTGATAGATATCAACCCTGTTCGGAGGGAACAGAGGAAAAGTTAGTAAGTGAACCTTTTTGCCTGTCAGATAAAGATGGACCTCTCATTACTTACAGCCACGTGCCTCCGCAAATCTCGGAAGAATTTCCAGAGCAGGTCATCGTGCATGCGCTATCGGCCTGTTTTGTCGCATTGCTGCCGACTGAATTTCCGCAGTAGCATTGGCTAGTGTTTTGCAGAACGTTAGGTCAATACAGGAGTGCCAGTATGAGTACCGAGAGAGCGAGACTGGACAAACCTTCCATATTCCACTCCAGCATAAATGAACCCTGAAGCACCGCAAGCGTTGGCGCACGACTGAGGATCATTACCATTGGGTGGAGTTGCCGACCCCCCCTGCAGCACGCGAGAGCTGTCATCTGTGTAACAGCCTTGGAATGATATACTGGCAGTATAATTGACGTTTGAGCCAGGGACACATTTTTTTTGCGGATGTGGAGGGGGAGGATTTTGATGTGAAGGGGGAGGCGGAGGCGGAGGAGGAGATGCGGCGAGAGCGAGAGTTGCTCCTAAGAGTAAAGCACTCCATGACAGGACTTTTGACATTCCAGCCATGGTGAATGGAAGATTTTATTCTTGTAATATTGCTTCTTCGCGACCTCTTCTTTTGGGTAGAGGATGGATCAGAAGGATGATCATCAATTATGATCTAGATGGGAAATTGCCTCCTTATAAAACGAGGGATCTCGGAGTTTGCTGAATCGACGCCGCAGCATCGACCTCATATTGGCCACCGGTGTGCTTTGACAACAGGCGATGATGATATCCTGTCTAGACGCAAATTTAGTGTCGTAATATTGTATGCGGCAGGCAGATGCATCATGCATAGGCACAGATCTGGTCCTCAAGAGGCCGTTGCCAACAGGAAAGCACAACCTCAATTTCCTCAATGTAGCGGTGCGTCATCGAGCCGTTGATTGTGTTGCTGTTCCAAAGCGAAGCCAAGTCCTTTGATCTGCAAGAGGAGATTTAATTTACACAGAATGGTTGTATGCACGAATTTTGCCGAAGCGTCCGCAAGGGTCAACTTAGGGCTTTTTGGCACCCCGCAAAATCCAGCAAGTCCTCGTAGATCATGCATGCTTTGTCTCCAACCCCGCACTGGTTTCCAACAGTAACACGTTACTCCGTTACATAGAAAGAAGCCATTCGATGTTTCTATGGCTTTCTTGCTGGTGACGACCCGATGAATTTAGCCAGAATGCAGACAAGCCAAAAGCTTATACACAGTCTGTCTACTAATCGCGCATCACCCCAATAAACAAAGCAGCCTCTTAAAATAGTTCTGTCTTCAGCATGCTCTTCTTTTTACGTCAAACAATCTCAATGTCGCCTTTGCTTTATTGGCTCTGGACGACTGACGAAACCTACAGGCGGAGAAATTATTGGGCTAGAGGCGGCCAAACTCTGGGTAAATGAAAGTGACTTTGGCACTTTTCACCAAGCCCACGATCTCAGTTTCGATGAGGCTGGGGGCTTGACTCATGGGATTATGATTCCATTGCCGATCTGTGCTTCGCGCGAGGCAGATGTTGACAGCACGGCTAATTGCAGAGACAAAGCTTCGAGACGTGCCGTAATTTCCGAGATCATGGATACAGAGAGCAAGAACTCATTCAGTACTAGCGTTGAATTCGATTGCGTGTAGGTGATGTTCTCGGGCCTGGGCTCATTTGTATTTCATACCTAGCCAATATCTAGGAGGGCGGCAGTCTTAGGTTCTGCGACGCAATTGTCATGAAACATGGTAAAGTGCAGACAAGCGAGACGTTTACGATGCATACTTGGAGGGTAACAAACCAACTAACATCATTCAGATCTACGTATTAATAGGCTGTAGCAGGCAGAATTGATCATTACGGTAAATTTCACAGTGTGACATTGACTACCTAAGACACATGCAAACGACCCATTTTTTTTTTTTTTTTTTTTTTTTTGCTTTTCTCACATTTCACGTAAAACTTTTCAAGGACCGTGGGGCTTCTTGCAGCTAGATATAGTGTCTCTGTTAGATGGAGGACCAGGGACGACCCATTCTCCTGCAGTGACCGTTGTATTGGATGCGCCGTAGTAACCCCCGTTCATGAACAGAATGATACTCTCGTCTGGCATCACTCGCAAGCCCCGTGTATAGGAGACCCCAATTCCGGTCTCGAGTTCTTCCCACGAATGCGGATCGCCGTTATTCGTGTTGATGAAGACCTGCGAGTAGGTCGAGTCACTGACCACAATTGTTCCGTGGGGGCCTCCGGCAGGGGTCCAGACGGTGTATGGGCCTGCAGAAGAAATGGTGCCTGTGTTACGGGCCTGGAGGAGATTTGAAGGCGCCGAGCCAAACTCCAGTGGACTATCGGCAATAGAATAATGCGCTGCGTATGGAGCAATATCCCCCTGAGGAGCCAAACCAACCTCATGCGAGATCATCCATTTCCCATTCCCGATCTGTGCAACGGTAGCCATTCCCGGTCTTTGTGTGTAGTTGGCGTATGCCACGGCATTGATGACTCCGCCCCATTGCTCCAGATCACGACTGGTTTGGAGCGACAGTTTCTGGCCGTGCAAAGGATCACGCTGGTCGGAATAGTAGACCAGTACTTGGTTGTCATAGATGCCAATAAACGGCTCCCAGACCGGAGTCGCGCCGTTGTCAGTGTTGGGCGGGCCACCAACCGCTACTACGGAGACGAACTCCCATGTCAATCTAATCGCATATGCAATCGTTAGTATTGAGCAGTTACTGGGAATTATACATATTGGAGGAAGAGAAAATGACGAACCCGTGGTCTAGACTGGCATATATTTCAATATTGGTGGACGAAAAGTCCCCGGGAATTGCATTACCCGTGGCAAGGATAGTTCCAGCAGGGTATTTCCCGACCTGCTGAGGAAGCTCAAATAAGAACGGCTGTAGGATGATTCCGCCGGTGTAATTCTTATGGGTGAAGTACACACGAGAGATTTCGCTCCAAGAGTTGCCCAAGTCTGTTGATTTTGCAATTGGAAGATATGGGCCACCCTCTGGAGGGCCGAAGACAAAAGATGCGAGTAGGACATTGTCGGTTTCGCAATTTTGGTCAAGAAGAACACTACGAGCGTAGGAAGTACTCTGGTCCGGCCATGATGGCGGCGGAGCAAACACGGTCACATTTTTGAAGAATTTCGGATTAGGTTGACCTGGATGACCTGGGGGAGGTGGAGGTGGTGGTGGACCAGGAGGTGCGCCTAAAGCGCACACTGCAAACAATGAAGTCAGCAGCAACTGAGGCAACATTTTGACAAGTTGCAAACTGCTTAAAAGGGATGTCTAGGTACTGATAGGCGTAGCAATCTTCTCCCCATTGCGGTATATCGAAGCTTTTGGAACATTCTTATATAGCTCCATTCCGGATAAATCTGTGGATAAATTGTCCTGTAGCTCAGGTCAATGCTTCGTCTGGTCACTCTAAGACGAGCGATCTTCTGGTCCATACCTGCCACGAAGTTTTGACGCTAAAATAAAATGCAAATTGCAAATTTACGGCCAGTGAGGGGTGTGTGAATTGTACAGCGTATCGGGATATGGAGTTGCCATCAGTGCCGTTGAGGCCAATGGGTTATTAGCCTATATCGGAGCTGATTTATAGATCTGACTTGTGAATTCGACTCTTATGTTCTAGACATCCTAGCAGGATATGGTTACATTAGTTAGTCCAGTCTCTAGGGCTAAGTAGAAAGAAAATCTCCATACTTTATGCCCTGGTAGAGAGTGAAAACAGTCTGTGATACATCACGGCCCTTGCTGTGTAGCGCAATAAACCACAGCGTAGTGCGCCTACATCGGCTGGAACATGTTCAAAATGGCTCGCAAGGGATTTGGGTACCTATTTAAAACGCGAAAAAAAGACAAAAAAAAGCAGCAAGAACGCGTGATCAAGAGGCCCAGATATACACCAGATAGAAAATATAGAAAACGCCATCGACGATCGATCGTAATAGCAATTAAAAATGGTATTTTGCGTAGAGGTATGGACTCTTTTACTATGTTCAAGCGTTTCATGTTGCTTTCGAGACCGCATAAGATGTATATAAGGCGACTCATAGCTTCTTACATTGATCTTTGGTGCACGCGATGAATCAACTCATAATGTTCTCTTTGTATAGTAGTCTTCATCACCACCTATTTCAAAATGCGCTCTTTCGATCATGAAATCCTCGTAAAGAGTCCTCGTAAAGAGAACGTCAAAAGCTTCAATATCCCAATGCGGAATAGCGTCATCTTGCACGATGCCGCCATTTTGCCACCCCACACCGCTCAGGCTGAACTGAATGGAGCTTATCGTTTTACATCGCGAGTTCGACCTCTCTTCAAATAGCACATGCTTCAGCAACCACGCGCTACAATACTCGACAAATCGAGATATACGAACTAGATATTCTGAATCTACAACTTACGACTTTGGCCATATTGATATTCTCCTTCCGAACCAAGCGCGCTTTCGGCGCAATTTCTTGACGACTAAAGCTCGAGTGAACAGCCCAGTGCCGAGGGCACATATCCTTCAAAATGCCAAAATATAAGTCTCCCATTTTTCGACTCTCAAACAAAACAAGCTAACCTTCTTCGCACTCTTCTGTAGGATCTCCTTTCCAGCATCCACATTCAAATAACCCATAAACTAACGCGCAGTTTGGTTCAATGAACAGGCGACTACTGCGACGTCTACCTAACGCACGACTCCATGAGCGTGCGCAAAGCACACAATGCAGGACGAAATCACATCCGTAACGTGGTGGATTATTACCAACGTGCGGTCCCTCTTTCGCTCCATCTCTTCGATCAGATACTGACCATGGGTTATGGGTGGACAGAAATCGGACATGAAAAAGCGCAATCCGTAATCGACTCAATCACATCTTCATACGCCGCGGAGGGACAGGCCAATCCGCTACTGCAACACCCTGGTGCACCGGGATCGTTTCCGCCGCCTCCTTTTGGGGTTCCTGGTACATACTACCTTTATCTACATACAAGTATGAAAAGTGGACTGGGAGAGCTGTGCTGATAGATGAACAGGACGACCAGGTCAAATGCCACCTCCGCCATTCGGTATTCCGCCTCCAGGGGCTCCGGGTGGTTTACCTCGTACGTCTCCCCCTTTCATCTTCAACCCCCTAGACCGACGGCTGACGTCTCTTTGACAACAGCTCCAGGAGGCCGCGGCATGCCCCCCTTCCAACCCCCCTTCCCCATCCCCGGCGCCGGTGCTCCCGGCGGCGGCGGTCTTCCCCCCACCTTACCAGCCGGCATGCCGCCTCTACCAGGAAACCTCCCTTTCCCACCTCCAGGCGGTCTACCAGCAAACTTCCAACCTCCTCCCGGCTTTCCCTCTGGCGCCGGATTTCCGCCTGGCCCTCCCGGGCCTGGACCCGGACCTGGATCGAGTATATCGCCTCCTCCTGGGGCGGGAGGGTTTCCGCCTGGACCGCCGGGGGGTGGGTATCGACCTCCTGGGATGGAGCGATGAGTTGAGTTGAATTGCTATTGGAAAAATTGGGAGATAGATGAGTTTTTCTGTTGCGTGTATCATACCATTTCGGGATAGGAGTTAATGCATGAATTATTATACATTGAAGGAAGTCTACTGATCAGAAAAACCCAAGGAGAACGCTCAATTGGTACATCCTACCAATACCTTGGCTAGCTTGTCTAACGCTTGAAGAAAACAGTAGAGTTCTTGTATACATACACACATATGCAACTCAATCCAAGCGAGCCAGCAACAGAAAAGATAACCAACGCCAAGATCCCATACAATAAAAGAAACAATTACAAGGGAATAAATGACCTCTCTCAAACATAATGAGAAGAGCAATTGAAACCCCAATAATGATAAGCCAGGTCCCGCACATGCTGTGTTCTAAAAGTTGAAGATAAGTGGATAAAAAAAATAATATCGAGATGATGAACGCCTGGTATATATCCATAGACGATGTAAGAATTTGTGAAGGGAACGAAAGGAATGAAGTCCAAGGTAAGAGAGAAAGCGTCACAAACGGCCAAAAATGTGTGGTATGACATGTCTTCATCATAAACAGACAAACGATTTTATGTAAACTAACAAACACATGGCTCAACTAATGATCGTAGCCGGCGCCTCGTTGCCAGGGACTGGCGTTGTGTTGTTGTCTATAGTTCTGCATTGCGAGTGCAGAGGCAGGGTTGAAGTCTCCAATCTGAGCTGGTGATCGACTTCGTTCAATGTCACGACCGTATCCGTTTGATTCGTATGACGGTGGTGCATGACTGGGGAATAGAGGTACCGAAGGATCGATGGGTGATGCAGGCGGTCTGTTCATGTCGTGTTGTGTACGATTGTTTATGCTGGCACCGCTGCCGTTCGAAATGGACCCCGACTCGTCCTGATATGTTGGGTGGTAGGCTGTTGATTTGAGTTCCATCTCGCTACCGCCACGGGCGGTGTTTGCTAATGCATCTAATTCGGTGTTGAGGGCAGTGTTGCTCTTGATGAACGAACCACGGTCATCGCGCATTGGTTGGTAACGCATGTCCGGGTTCTTGGAGACAATAGCGTATATAGAAGCGATCAAAACCAGAATCAAAAGGACCAGGGCAAATACTGCGTTGTAGGCGAAAAAGACAATTCCCATAACACCCGTAACCATTCCCTGCTCAAGTCAGACAATCATATGACAAATTAAGAGGGAAAAAAAAGACTTACTGGTTGGTTGAACACGTTGCTAAAAACGAGCAAGAAAATAGCATTCAGAAAGTTGCAAGCAGCAATCGAAATGTTGAAGATGTTGGTCCTCTTGTCCATCCATGGCCGAATCACACTGACGGCAATCAAGAAAGCAGCCTCAATGACTAAGAATGCGACAGCTTGGACAACTTCTGCTTTTTGTCCAAAGGCAATGAACATGCCCTTGAGAAGTAGATAGCCAAGCACAGGAATGACAAAGTAGTATGCTGTAGCTCTGTACTGAACGTACAAGAAGCCCCACTTGTTCAAGCAAGCCGGGTCAGAGTAGAGGATATAAGCCGGATTCTTGTGCATGGCGATAGATCGCTGGGCGAGTGTAATGACCTTGAAGGCCGCCCAGCCAAGCACTGTGGCCATCGACAGGAACATGATTACCGCAAGAATGACTTCTGCTGCAGAATCACGCCGAGTCAACTCCCATAGGCAGAGGACACACATCTGAGCCCAACCAATAAGTGTCAGACGGAAGAGAATTCCGCGCATAACAATCTTCCATCCGTTTCGGAAATCCTGGAACTTGTCGCTCGGCATCTTGTTGTACTTGATCAACAGTTCACAAATACCCTTGAAAGCGGCGACTCCAATCATGACGATAGCGACAAAGACGACGAACCAAATCAGACCAGTCAGGAAAATGTTGGTGGCTTCGATATCGCCCTTGAAGCCAACTCGCTCTAATCCAGAAATCGTCACTGTTGTGCCGGTCTCAGCGGCCCTCTTTCCGAGATAATGGAGGCCTCGGCGATAGAGGTCCTGTCCAATGTCGAGCGATCGCTTTTGGACCACCACTGATGTCGTAGACAAATTCGATAATAGTGTGCTCGCGGTTCCTCCGGTTGCTCGTTGATACCATGTCGCAATGGTCTGTAGGAAGCCAACCTGTATAATACCCATGCTCCATTGGAAATTCTGTGTCCAGGATTCGACAATGGGTGGCATAGGAACAGCCGTCGCACCAATCATAGCTTGAGCTTGGAAAAAGCCGAAAAGTGACAATGCATTGGCAGCAACGTGTGCAGCCGTATTCGAATGACCTAGTCCGGAGGTAATGGCAGAGGCCACGAGACCGAGACCTGCGATAACGGCGACAACCCATTCAACCGCTTTTTGGTTGACTGTTTGACTGTTTGTAAGGTTGGCTTCCAAGCAGGCGATTCTTTTGCCGGTATCTGTAGAGTTGATGTAAACGAAGACCTGACCATCTAGATCGGGAACATTGTAAGCGATAGCTGGAATGGCTTTGACCACCGAGTCGGAGACCGTGATGGTGGTTTCGATTGGTATGGGACCGGTTTGCATAGGACATAGACCATCCAGTTTATAATCACAAGGGTTGAGCTCTTCCTTCAATGCTTGAAAGCCGTAGGCGGTAACCACGACTTCTGCCGAGACATTGCCAGATATCGAAGAAATACCGTTGATATTTATAGCGATCGTTTTGTTATCGGGCGTGAAGGTGACTTGGAAAAGTGATGCTGAGAAATTCGAGTTATCCATACATTCTACCAGAGAGGTCGATTGGAGAACTCGGAGGGCGGAGGCGAAAGGCGAGAAGGCCACGGCGGCCACGAGGTACGAGAGACTTGAGGATAACCGCATTTTGGTGTATGTGACTGTGCGGTGAAGATGAGAATTTCTGATAGTCACTCGGCGATTGTTGTAAATAAGATATGACGCCGGGATTGAGATTTAGTCGGTGGACGCTCCAGAGCGTCAGTGAAGAAGATGAAATGGCCGGAAACGGAAGTCGTGGGTGGTGTAGGATGACGATAGTTGAATCTGGCAGGGTCACTTCCTAGAAATCGATTGTGGGGTGACGGATTCCCTTAGACATTCGAAAGTTGCGTCACCATCGGATTTTGCCCAAGGCCACTCTGCTGCGTAGAATGTTACGTTGTAGCGACCCGAAGGAGACTGACGAAGTTGTTCGTTCTGGGTTAAGGGGTGGTTGCGATCGTCCGGAGAAGTAAGATTCAACAGTTGCTGGCGGTGTCAACCCGAAACAATGCTGGTTTTGGTTTTGGCCTTGGCTTCCTCAAAGAGCGAGCGACTGTATAGAGGGGGGAGCCTTGCGTTTTGCTATGTCGTTCGTAGTAACGACGACAATGGGAGAAAGAATGTAACTAGTCGGATCGAGCAGCGAAGGCGGCAAATGGCGCCGAAGAAGCGAAAGAGGGAGAAAAAGGGAAGAATTGAATAAAGAGTAATCAAGGAAGAAGATCAGAGGAATACAAAACGAATGTCGAAGGTCGAAGGGGTTGGATGTATCTGACGGTGATCAGTCTCAGTGAGACTCAGACTGTACTTTAGTCTAAGTAGATGGAGACGGAAGGGGGGGCGAAGGCCGGATAGGCCAGGAAGACTAAGAGTGTAAGCGCCCTGGGATCGAGCCTGGTGAGACAGCGCGCTAGACTCAATGCGGTAAGCAAGGCAGGAAGATGACGAGTGAGCGACACGGAATGACCAGTCAGGAGATGCGTTCGCGTGATTGGTTGGAGCGTCAAGGGACGGGGTACGAGTTGGAGAATACATAGTATCAAGTATGTTCCTGCTCTATGATCGTCTATACTCTACTACATAGTAAGTACTGATGTTTAATCCGAGTATATACTATATGGAGAGTCCATACGTGGCATTCATAACCAAGGAAGAAGCAGACGGCGGAAGGTCCGGGTGACGTGAGAAGGCGGTCATCCAGCCATCCTCAACTCATCAGGCAAGTTAACTAAGTTTCTTCAGAGTGTATTACTATTTTCACCGTACGCAGTAGTGTACCTGTAACATCGCCTGTAACGCGCGTCCCAGCCAAAACGGCGCTCAAATTTCTGGGCCGAGAGATGGCAGCCAATCGTGTCTCGCCATCCATTCCTCAGGTGGGTCATGTTCCCTTTTGCTCGTCAGATCTACACGGGCCATACAGGACAATTACAAAAATTACATGATTTACGTACCTAATTTTCCTGTTCGAAAAGTATCATCATATAAAGAGTATCTGCTAGTGCTGGGGCTTTAAAATTTCAAAAAGTGTAAATTCATGTAAATTACACCTTCCTCAGTGTAATAAGATTTTGTATTTTATAATTTTAAATCCCTACATTAATAGTATAGAGTGAAAAAATTTTCCTATATATTATTTAAAAAAGACTAGAACCCCTTTATATATATAAAAAATAATATATATTTAACAAGAATATAAAGCTATTTTAATTAAAAATTTATAAACCTTAATCTAGTATTTCATTCTTAAAAGCATTAAACTATTTAGTGCGCTTTCTTATTAATCTTCTAAAGTAACCTAGTATTTTATTCTTAGAGATATTAAGCTACTTAATATACTTTCTTACTAATCTCTTAAAGCTACTTAAGTATATATTTAAGAGAATTTTTTAGATTTTTTAGTATTAAGCTTCTCTTAATAATTAGCTTAGATTAAAACTAAATAGATTTAAATAAATAT
The DNA here is from genome assembly GCA_019828575.1 of Talaromyces thailandensis. Classification (NCBI taxonomy): domain Eukaryota; kingdom Fungi; phylum Ascomycota; class Eurotiomycetes; order Eurotiales; family Trichocomaceae; genus Talaromyces; species Talaromyces thailandensis. The sequence goes on from JACVQZ010000204.1 coordinate 14,254, forward strand.
AAATTAAGATTATTTAAAAACTCTAAAAATTATTAATCTTACTCTTTTAATCATGCAAGCTCTTTATTTTTTATTATTAATAAGTCTTTATTCTTAGGCTTTATAGATATTAAGTCATATATTTACTTCTTATTAATCTATATAAAAAAAAGTATATTAACTTTCTTAATAAGAAATACATTTCTTTACTTTATATATACTAAATTTATATTTAAAAAAGCACACTTAGTAGTAATAGAGTTAGTAATAATATATATATAATATTTTATAAAAAAAATAAGTATTAAAGCAATTTATATCTAATAAAAGTAAAAAATTAATATATAAATAATTTAAAGTTATTTTTACTTATTACTTTAGCTTAAAAATTAAAGATATTCTCTTTTTTCTAATATATAACATTATAAAAGGCTTTATTATGCTATTAAAAAACTAAAAACTTTTTTTAAGTATTAATACTTTTATCTAGCAATTTTTAAGTCTCTAAAATTGTATAAATCTTATCTATAATATATAGCTTAATAAATTCATAAGATCTTTTTAAATAGAGATAATAAGTAATTTAATAAATTAATAAAAGCTACTTTTCTTAATAATTTTTAAAACTATTCCTATGAAAATAATCTTTAATTTTAAAATAAAGCTTTAAGCTAGTTATTTTTAAAAATATTACTTTTTAAAGCTTTATCTAGCGTTTAGTAATATCTATAATATTAATATTTACTACTTCTAAGGCTTTTTATATAATATAAAAAGATTTAAATATATTATATAAATCTTTAAGAAGCTTCTAAAAATCTTTTTAATAAATTATTTTAATAATTTTAATAAATATAGTTATATTCTATTTTTTAACTAATCTTATCTATTTAATAATTGCCTTTTTAGATTAATAAATAGATTTTATAAGATTATATTAAATCCTTTAATATATTAAAACTAAAGTAATAAGTACTATTCTTTTCTTATAGTACTTTTCTTATAGCGCTTATAATTTAGCATATTAGAGAGGACTATAATAAAAAAATAAAATAATTTAAAGTATAGATTTAAATATTAACTTAATTATAAACTATTATAATCTTAGATCTAGTAAATTTATAAAGATTAGCTATAAACTATAAGAATTATAAAAAATTATAAAAATATATTAAAGCTTAGATTTTTAGAATAAATATCTCTATACTACTCTTATTAGAGGATATATATCTATAAAAACTAAATTAATATTTTCTTATATATTTTTATTATTTTTTAGCTTTGCTTAAAGTTTTTAAAGTTAATAATAAATCTCTTCTATAATAGTACTAGTATTTAAATTTTAGCTACTTATATTATAAAATAAATAAAACTATAACTATATAGATATTATAATTATAATTATAAAAACACATTTATTATTAATATTTATTAATTTATTGAATATAATATTAAGATATTTTAAATAGTATAACTATTAAATAATTTAACTCTATAAGCTATAATAATAATAAGATATAATATTATTACTAATTATATATTAGTTAAGAGGCTTATATAGAGAATTTATAACTTTAAAATAATTCTTTATATTATCTTGCTTAAATATTAAGAATAGCTAATTATTAATAATAATAAAATTAATTATAGCCTTATCTATAGCTACTTAATAAAAAGATAAATACTTTATTTAAAGCTTTTATTAATTATTTTTTAAGACTCTTACTAGGATCTTTAAAGCTTTATTATATTATTTAATATATTAACTTTAGCGTGTAATATTTATAGCCTATATTTTTCTATATCTAAGATAGATAGCCTTATTAGTCTATAAAAATTAGCTTTTAACTTAGAGAAGAGGATTTATAAATAAATATATAGTTTTTTAACTCTTAATTATTTAGAAAATTTTTATTATATTATATCTTTTCTTCTTAGCTAATTTTCTAGAGTTCTAGTCTATTTTTAATAGATGTAAGAGTAATATTAATTTTATAGTATTAAATTATATATTTAGATATATATATTTTTAAATAACTAAGATAAGATTTTTTAGAAGATGAGAGATTTCTAAAAAAAATAGTAAAAAAAAGGATTTATAGGCTCTAATTAGCTATAATTAGCTGATTACTAGCTGCTGACTAATCCCTAGTATATATACTAAAAGAATTTATATATAATTTGAAAAGTTAAAAATCGCCTGTATTTACAGTTTCATGTAAAGTGGTCGAATTTACGTAATTACACCAGCACTAGTATCTGCTATCTGAGGACATCTGACCTTCGAAATCTATCGATCTCACAACTGACATATGCGCTCGATCGAGAAAAACAAAGAAACAGATCATGTCAAAGGTAGCCGCCCTATTCCCACTCCAAATCTCCTTTTGTCGCACAATCCAAGACTGTCTCTCGTATTTAACTGCATAGCCACAACCCTACTATATATCCATCCGCTATGATAGGCCAAGGTCTTACGTACATCTGGGCAGGACGCCGCAGGAGTGTAACATGGTGGGTGCAACTGTGGCATAACTCCCATTGTCCATACCCAAAACGGCTGCATAATTGATCGCCCCCTTCTTACTATGTATATTACTATGTATATTACTATGTATATTCTGTCGCAGGTCGCAACCTGTCCAGTCTGAGATTTGTCTCAACTTGAAAATACTTCAAGAGAAGCAGGACTCCGTTCGAACGCTAATACTTGGCCCTTCGAGTAGAAAGTAAAGTTCAGGGTCTGCACAGCCCTGTTGGCTAAGCCGCTCAGGTGGAGATCAGTAATTGTGCAGCCTGGAAATCTGGTCAAGCTGATATTTCAAGATAAGATCGCCAAGTATTTCGTAAATTCCATAAGTTGATGTTCTCGTGTGAGTCGCGTCCCCACTGGTGAAAGAGATCAACTGAACATGCGTAAATCTCTTCACCGATACATTGGTATTTGGCCATTTGACATTCGTACTCGGCTCATTATGCTGCCTTGTACTTGTTACTATTTTTGTCGAGATAATACGGCCATTAGATGCACGTGTTTTGAAGGTTGTCTTGGTCGGCAGTTCGTGAGCCTAAGGCAGCCACAGATTCACGTGCAGATTATGAGGGTTAGCCCTAACTTGACCATGCGCCATGCGATGCCCAAGTCAGAGCCCTAGAATGAATAGTTATTCGACATGAAGCGGCGCCTGCAACGAACTTCTGGTTTGGATTGATCGATTCTGCTTCCATCGATTGACGGTGTATCAAGCTTCCAAGTCCGGCTGAAACGTGGATTGACAGAACCTTTGCCGAACTTTCGCCGTGTTTTCAAGTGTCTATTCTGGACGTTTTCCTCGTACCGACTGTGCTTCATGTAAACATCTCTTGATGACATAGCTTGGCCGACGTTTGACTCAAAACGAAATATTGTTCGACTTGGATGACCGTTGATTGTTTCTATTTGTATTGTTTTGGAGACCATTGAATGACTACTAATTCATAACAGCAAGCTGTCCTCAACAATTAACGGATTCACGTCACAAGCCGGGAATACTTAAATAATCGGTTACAGACCATATCGAATTTCAAAGGAGCAGTATCTATCAGATCAAGAAAAGTTGTGAGGCTTGCTAATACCAAGGTAAATCTACTATGGTGAACCGAGCTGTGACAGACATGTCGGGCTTCAAAAAGCGACTTAGAATATGACCAGGCTTTGCGTGCATCCCTCGACGAGAGCTCATTTCTTGACTTGAGCATCGAACGCCCCAGATTGTGAGCTGGATCCGAATTAGCAGATGGTATTCAATATGGTTCGGTTATGCAAGCAAGGACTTGAGAAATTCGACCTTGTCGCAGAGATCTGATAGGTTCTCCACACAGAGTAGTTTGTAGACAACTGCCAGGAAGACTATCGGAAGACTGGTCCTACCCATAGACTTGGTGCGAACTGATCACCGCACTGTACATAGTAGAGCTCAGTTGTGGTGGCTGGGTGTGCCATGAGGCTCTAATCCACTCATTCATTCTTATCCGACATCACACGCGCAGGCTGACCTCCAACATCACCCTTGTAGCTTTTGGCAAATCCTGGAGAACACAATTGGACTGTCATCCTGCGACCTTTCAAGAAACGAGAAACAAGATATCCAATGATGTTGCATATGTCAATAGAAGCAGCCGAGGGGCAGTTGACAACTCATCATCACGGCCCAGCACATGACTAGCGGGCCCACAACCACCAATAGAGACCAGCGGTCGCCTGGGTGACCAGGATACGGAGATGTCGTTCGTAACAATTGTCAACGACCTGTTCCTTGCAAATTGATCTTCAGCTTCATGGCACTGTTTTCGTTGTCTCTGGGACTTTTCAGGTAGACCGTATGAAACTGCGTAGTCGTTAACCGCGAGGGGCGGCAATTGTATCGCCGGATGGCAGACGCATAAACTATCGAATGTACTATCATCCACGCCAGGGTCACACTCGAACAGCCATGAAAGAGGCCATGTCGCTTAGTGGGCGCTGGGCTGCATGATAGAGTGACTAACTAGCTCTCGGGTTCCATGCGATGTTGCTGTGTCACTCGAACATCGCAAGAGATTTCATCTCAATAAGGCTCGGAGACGGTGTACAACGACGACTGAGTAATTGTCGGGATGAGATTGTAGAATAAGGAAACTTTGTTTCCGTCTTTGATATCTGGCAGCACCAGCCACTCTCCTCGTTGAAGTTGAACGTAGGTTGCTTGCTGTGTTTGTGCCGTTGGAGGTGGTACCTCCGCTTTGTGACTGGTGGGAAGGTTCGGCCCAGCCGCCCGTCGCCCAGCGATCTTATGCTTAGTCCCCAGCCTCTTCCTTCCCTCTCTGTGTTGTTTTGTCGCCGCTGCTCTCACCACCAATTTCTTTTTTTCTCCTCCTTAATCTTCCTTGCATTTGTTCTAATTGTCTTTACAGCGAATGTATCCTTAGTATTTCTATTACCTACATTCCTGAGCAACTTCGAAGTTGCACCTCAGTCTTTCGCCTCTCTTCCCTTGCTGATATCTTATCAATATCGAGGTAATCAGTAGTGGGCTGGCTCACCGACTGACTGAACGACACCTTTGCAAACGATTCAACCCGTACCCGACTGTTTGAATCAAACGCTTTCCGGCTCATGGCGATTCACTGACGATAGTTCATTTTCTTCAATTCATTTTACCTTTATGCTGGATTGACAAAACACTTACAATAACCCCACGCAAACGTCAGTTTACTTCGGATTGATCTCCACCTAAGCTGTCCTCGACACAGCTATTCAGTACCGGCCAATTTTTAGGATAGGACTACGACATATCTCTCCTACCAGCAATCACCGATTATGCACTCCTCTCGCTAAATCCAGCAACATCATGGGCGTAAATTCCCGACGTCCTTTATTACCTGCACCAACCGAATCCATAGTCGATAGTAGAATCGATACTACGGGAAGCAGCCTCACAACCACCGACATGGCTACCGACGTTTCCCGACGAACCGACAAGTCGTCGTATTCTTTACCAGACGATGGTAGTCCCATAACTATTTCTACTCGACGACGATCAAGCAAAAAAGACGATGATGACTCGTCAAAGCTCTCACGAACATCACACCAGTCGCAAACCTCACTTCTCATCGAATACTTTGAACGTGAGAAGACTGGCTCGAGGCTACACTCAAGACCGAGCGTCAGGGTCAAGGTAATTCCGTCGGGCAGGAAGAATCGAGAGCAGGGTGACACCATTCAGATACGTGAGGGCAGCAATAGCAAACGACCACACTATACCAGGCGCATCTCAGTCAGCACTCCTTCGAAGAAGAAAACCACTACTGAAGGCAATGACGATCAAAGCATCACTGACGACGAACAAGATGGTCGACCGCTGGAGATTGAATTCCTAGACCGTGGAAATGGAAGCGACCTATCCAATGAGCGCTATATTCAGCCAACCTCCGAAATATCGTCAATGCCAGCAGATAGCATGCTTGACGGTTCTATGGTCTCTGGTGTGCCACGTCGCAAGCGGAGCCAAAGTCTAGACAAAGCCCGCGACACTTCTGATGCCGACCTTCTCAAGGCACCCTCAAGACGAAGAAGCCGAAGTCTGAGCCGCGAGCGGATTGCTTATCGGGTGGCTCAGAAGTTGAATGCCGGCGATGGGGGTCGCCACAGCAAAGAACTCCTTGCAGCTGAGTCGAAGCCATTAAAGAAACGCTCGCACAAATATGACGAGGAAGAGCAGCCTAGTATCGAGTCTAGCCTGCTGAGTGGTTCAAATGTTTCATCCCGCCACAAGTCCGGCGACGCTATATCTTTCCGCTCCAACACGTCGAAGTCATCCTTGAATAACACCAAGTTCCTCGAGACCGTTGAAGACGCCATTCGGCGTCTTATCCTGCCCGAACTCAAAGAACTCAAGAAGGATCAGAAAGTTAGTGACAACAAGTTGAAGTTCGAGCGTGATACGGCTGAATCTGGAAGTGGTGTCAGCTCGAAGGATGTACCTAAGCGACGCCTCTCAAAGCATTCCAGCGCGCCCGATGTCAGTAAAAGTTCCCTTTTTGTGGCAAGCACCGAAAGAGCGACCCCTGAAAAAGAAGAGGTGGCCACACCCGAAGAGCGCCGAAGGCGTTACAAAGAGCGACGACGTGAGAAAGAGACAGAGAGAGAAACAGGATCCGCATCCCCCGAAGAATCACTTCGTATACGCAAGGGTTCGCTTCCTGGAAACCAACGCGAATTCACCGAGGAGGAGAAGTTACGCCGTCAGAGGAGTAAAGGTCTCAGGGATGCTGCCGCCGCAGGCATTGTTGGAAGTGCACTTACAGCCGCTGCTCTCAAGCACCATGATTCAAAGTCCAGTCTGGGTAAAAAGTCAAGGAAACGCAAGTCGAAGAGTCGCAGCGGATCGGGAAGTATCAATGATTCCGACACAGAACTCGTTTTCCAGAAGCACAATGTGCCACCAATGCCATTCCGCAGTGACATCGACACCGAACTTACTCGCGACTCCTTGCTCTCTCAAAGAACTGCTGATACTGTCGACACGGAGACACCAACACCCCGCCAGATCAAAGAGGTCATTCGAGGCTCCCCGCGTGGCTTAGAATCTCCTACGCCGCTCGGTAGTCATAGGGAACTGGCTTCTCGGCAAAGCGATCGCAGTGAACACGACTTTGAGGAGAAGGCCGATTCCATCGATGGTGATGTTTTTCTTGAAGGCGCTAGCGGTGCCATAGCAGCGGCTGCAGCAGGTAACTTGCTTGGACATCACCCAGATCACGACATGCTCGGCCCTGAGAACAATATACACCATCCACGTGCTTTGAGCCCCATTCAAAGCGTTGCTAGCGATCATGACATGCACGAAACTCAGCAGGAGGAAGTTTTCCAGGATAAAGAAGCTGATGACCGAAGATATTCCATTCAGTCCCTGTCTTCTGCACCCAGTACAGATTTGGCTAGATCAACGCGCCCTGAGGGTATCAGCTTCGAGAGCCGCAGTGAAATCCTGAAGCAACACGATGAGGGTGCTACGGAACTTGGTTATGAAACAGACAGAAACATCGAAGGCGACGGAGCAGACTGGAACGAAACGTCCTCTTATGCCGGCCAGCACGAAGACTTCCACAACCATGACTACAAGGCTGACATCAACCACGGCACCGTCGAAGGCGATGCTTATGATGAATACGAGGATTCTCCAAGGGAGCTCAATGAAGGAGCCGCTACCAATCCCAAGTTTGTGACTCCAGTCGCCGTGGAATCTGCCGTGGCTTCACTCTTAGAACCTTCTGTGATGGACACTAGATCTGGCCTTTCCCAAGCTCGTTCACAAGCAGATTCTCTAAATCGTTCAGTCAATGGAAGTCACGTCGAAGAGACTCTTGAGCGTGATCTAGCTGAGGGCTCTCGTCGCGGAAGTCCTTTAAAGCATGAATATGACCTCAACAACCACGACGAAAAATCGTTCACGAAGCGTCTTGGTGCAGCATCACCTCCTCAGAGCGTCACTCAATCAGACGAGGATCTTGATGAAGATGAAAGATATCCTCTCGATACTACGATCATAGACAACCACGAGGATATCCACCCGGAGGATGCACAATACGAAGAAGAAGAATCGGAGATCAATACCAACCCCTCCATCATTCAGGGTCCCATCGGCAGTGTGCCTCATGGTAGTAGGGATCACTGGCCTTACAACCCCACTCCACCACAGGCCAGAGACCTTCAATCTTCCCCTCAACATGACCTCAACCCAGCTGCAGCTGCAGCCCTTGGTGGAGCTTTAGGCGCAGGACTAGGGTTGTCAGCCGCAGAACGTGGAATCGGCTATGATCAAACATACGATCCAGGATATATGGGTGCTCGTATGTACTCCACGCCACCGGGAGCCAAAGACGAGGGTTATATCTCAGCCGCAAATCCCATGTCGCCAAGCAATGGGACGCCAGAACCACGCAACAAATTCAGCACACTGGATCATGCCAATCCGCCTCTTCTCTTCGACAACAGAGACCTTGAAGAGGATCCCTTCGTCGGCTCTGGTCACCAACGGAACCTCAGTGGTTATTCCCACGGCATGGCTTCTCCTATCTACGACAGCGCTACCGGTCGAGGTGTCGAGAGCATCGAATCCAAGGATATCATTGCATTGATGAACCACGTGAGGCTGATCACTTCTATATAACTTAAATCCATTTACTGACAATCTTATAGCTTACCGTTAGAGACGCCCAACGCAATGCTCGAGACACTGAAATCCTGGTCACCCTTGTGCGCAGTGCAGCTGAGATGCGAAGCTCGTTCTTGGAGATGAAGAAATTCATCGCCGAGCAAGATGAAATGATCTTGCAAGCCAACGAGAAACAGCACGAACGGACCCGAGCTATTGGCGGTCCACGTCCACTTCCTGCATCACGGTCCAACCGTCAGCTAGCTGCAGCTGACTACGGCGAGGAGGTACAAGCAAAACGACGAAATGTCTTCAGAAGAGCCATGAAGAGTTTGAGTCTAAAGTCTTCGAACGATTTGACGAAGATTGAAGACATGCTTGAACAACTGCTTGATGAAGTGGAAGCGCTACGCAATGGTCAAGGAAGTGTGGGAACAGCGCCAGCAACGAACGCCGCCAGTCTCAATTCAAACATCCACGCCGGAGCTTATCCAGACGGATATGAACCTGAAGGTTTAGCAGGTACTGGATCTCCTGACGGACAGTCTGGCTACACTTCTAATTCCTCCCGACCGTTAGCTGACACGCGACCAATGAACACACGCCGGGCTTCGGAAAATCGTATTAGCACTGTGCTCGAAGGAGACGAAGAGGTCGATGCGTATGAGCAGCCTCTCTTGGATAGAGACGTTCCATATGATGAGCGTGTTTCTGAAGAGCGGGGTGTTCCTACACATCTCGGTACACCACCTCGCAAGCCAGTACCTACGGGTTCAGGAAGTCAGGAGACTACCCCGAAAAAGTCGGATGAGAAAGCACGCAAACATAAATCAAACAGCTCGTCCTTTTTCAAGATTTCACGATGGTCCAAGACAACTGCCTCCTCAGCTGGTGACAATGTTCGCAGCAGCGTACAGACTGCACGGAAGGATCGTCCATCGTCAGAGATGTCGCGATCGGGCTCAGACCTAGCTAATAAGGACCATTACGCCACTGGCGACTTCTATGATCCGCATGGTGACGACCGTCTTCGGTCTACTTTCACCTTGGATGAAGAACAGCTAGACAATCGCCCTCCTTCTCCACTTGTTCCTTCTCAAGTCTCCGAAGGTCCAAAGTACAAAGCACACCGTGACAGCCTCAATCTGCAACACCCGCAACCACAAAAAGGTCCCACTGATCGCTACCAGACTCATCTCGAATCTCAGGCACAGGTCTATGCACCGACCTCCCCTACTTCAGAGAGATGGGGATCACAATCAAGCCTGCCTCACTACACCAACGCCAACAGAATGAGTAGCGGTAACGCTCGCTTGACACCAATCTCGGATGCAGGCTACTCCGAAGTGAGCTCCTCTAAAGGTCCTCCTCGTCCACCAAAGGTCAAAGATGCCGGACCATTGGTACCCCAGCGACCTCCTAAGATCAAGGAAGACGCCGGTTCTCCGCATACCGATCGATTCTCTGCCCGAAACAACCGTGGTAGCGCTTCTCCAGTCAATGCGCCACCGACTCGAAAGCCTACTGGGCCCAGGCCAATCACCAGTTCTGGACAGTTCAGTCCTAGTAACATCAAACGCAATCAGTATCGTGGAAGCCCTAACAGGATTGACTACGATGATGATGACTCTTGATCCTGGGGCCGAAATGCAGAATACAAAAGAAACACTCAAAGCAATGTTGTCCTCTTTCCTTTTCTCTACTTTCGGCAACTATCTATTTCGATTCTGCGAGCACAAGAAAAGAGCGAAGCCCTGATTGTGTCCTTTTTCCCCTCCACCCCAGCTACCAACTTCGGTGGACGAACATAATAATGTCTCTGCATCAAGCGAGCATGGAGTTCTTCGTTCCGCCGCTAAATCCTTTTCCCATTTCCATGTCAATTCTTTTCTATTCTCGTACATGTCAGTAACGAAGCTCATAACGTGTCTCATGAAAAATTTATGTCCCTCGGTTTTATTCGCTTTACTATTCTCTTTTCATTGCATGTAATTTTCTCTTTGCGCACATGGTATCAATAAGGAGGGGCTTCTTATTCTCTACTTCCGAATTCGATGAGCATAGGCATGTATTTAGTATTCCATTTTCTCGCCAACGAGTGGGAATACGACTTTAGAATCATGACTGTACTGTCCGCAAGGGGCGTGAAAAGTCAAACAATCAATGCAGTCCCTGAATATCAAACTGGTATTATCGCATCTAAAGAAGGAGCAAGCCCCTTTGGGAACAAGATTTTATGAACACTGACAGTTATGTATGCAATAGCACTACATGTATCATACAATTAAACAAACAAGAAACTCGACTCTAGTTCAATATCAGGGAGTATAGAATGGGTAAGCTTTCCCCCCTCCTAGACCGTCTTTGATTCATAGCTTCGAATCCTTCACGGTGCTCTGAGGTACCGGCGCAGAAGACGATCTTGCATTCCTGCCCCTTCTATAATTCATCCGCGCATAACGCTGCGCCACCGCAGCGAGAGTACCATGTTGCGCATCCGGTCGAAAAGGGGCAGGAGCACTCGGTGGATTTTCAGCGTTCTTCCCATTCAAGGTTGTCACTTGACGAGATCCATCAGAGTCCTCGAATGAGCGTCTAGGCAGAAGGTCGATATACGTCTGCACCTCAGACGAGGCATTCGGAAGTTGCGTAGAGCACGACGATGAGTATATCGAGTCACTGACGGACACGAACGGCATACGAGCAATGAACGCCGGTACAGGCGGCATGGGCATTCGCGGAATCGGCTCTACGAACGAGGCCGTCGGTGATACGGCTCCATCGAGGCTGCGTGACTGCATCTGGAAGACGTGGTTGTTGTTATTGTTATTATTGTTGTTTCGACGACTGCCGTTGACGTGTATGGCAGATGGTAAGGGCGATATCAACGAAGATGATCGTCTGGTATTCTCGTAGTTGCGACGAAGATACGGAGGTCGAGGCGCCTGAGGACGGAAGTCTGGAGCCGTCTCTTGAACCGGCCGATGGGCGAATATTGCCGGAGGGATGTAGTTGGTTTCGAGGGAACTGTCGCCCGGTGCCATGAGGGTATCGGTTGGTCCCGTGGATATAACGCTACCTTCGTAGCTTCCGTCTCGTTGACGGCTCAATGATCGGAGATAGTCGCTTTTGGAGAAGGATGAATAGGATATGTCTCTGCCGGAGATGATCTGGATGATTGAGATGGCGATGTTGATGATGCGGCATTCGACGCGGATAATGTGTGCTTGGAACCATTGTGGTGAGAGGTTGATGCAGTGAGGTATAAAGCGTAGAGCTCGTAAAAGGAGTAGGTATATCGTCCAGAATATGAGATGGAAAAGCTTGGAGGATTTGCAGTTCAGACCGAGGCTGTGGTTCTTCTCGTCCAGAAGGCGTCCTAGGGCTCTGGCTTCCATGATGATTCAGTGGGCTAACATATGGCAAACTGAGTATAGACAGAACTGATACAGTGATATTTGCTATGTCTGTTGTGTATGAACATGATGAATATGAGGTCGAAAGGCGGGATGTTGTTCCAACTAACTGGCGTGCGCCGAGGGAAAGAGCATCAAGAGGAAGGAATGGCTCCTACCTAAATAGGAATTGAAGTTACTCGAGCTCTCCAAAGTCTGTTCCAATCACCGACTCGCTCTATGATGAGCTCAGCTACACTACCCTCGATACAAAAACCATCAAGCTAATTACTCGAATAGGAAAGGTGGGGGCATTCCCGATGATCTCGACCTTTCTCATCGAGCAAGATTCAACTTCTAGATCTCGGTATATTCCTCGTCGTTCATACATACTAAGAACATACATAGATGAAGCTACCACTTTCACGGTCACAGCTCACTCGATCATCCTTACGATACCCCCGCTTTCAGAGAAACATGGCATCCATCCAGACGGCACCTGCGCGACCCCGCAGATTCGCTCCGTTGAGACAGGACGGCAATACGAGTGATGCCCCGATATTGAAAGGTATTGTGTTTGATGTCGACGGAACATTATGGTAAGTATATCGCCTGGTAATGCACATACTTCACTCGACTGGCCAGAGCTAACATGTTTGCAACAGCCTTCCGCAACATCACATGTTCCCACAAATGCGGTATGAATCATCTCTTCATGGATAAAGCCATTGACTGAATGAAATGCACCATGTTCAGATCCGCTCTAGGAATCGACCAAAAAACAGATATCCTAGAACACATCCGTAACCTCCCTACGGAACAAGCTCGTACCGACGCCGTCGCAAAAGTGCAGGCAGTCGAGCGTGAGGCAATGCTCGCACAGCAGCCTCAGCCGGGCCTCGTTACTTTGATGGATTATCTCAAGAAGAAGGGGATTCGTCGGGCATTGTGTACGAGGAATTTTGAGTAAGTGAAGGACTTATGGTTTGCAGTTGACTGCTATATAGTCTAATATTGGTACAGAGCGCCTGTAACGCATCTTTTGAAAAATCATCTTCCGAATCACATCTTTGAGCCGATCGTGACGCGCGATACGCCTGATCTGCTGCCCAAGCCGGAGCCTTCTGGGCTACTGCATATCGCAGAGCAGTGGGGGTTGAGCAATCGTGCAGATAGTATGATTATGGTACAAAAATACGTTTCTGACATATCGTTAAAAGCACTGGCTGATTTCTAATCCAGGTCGGAGATAGTATTGACGACATGACGGCCGGACACACAGCCGGTGCAGCCACTGTACTCCTCGTGAACGAGCGCAATACACATTTAAAGGAGCATGTGCACACCGATATTTGTATTTCAAGACTCGATGAACTCGTGGATATTCTGGAAAATGGATTCGTGGGCGATAACTGTGCCGTTTCCACTAGCACATAGACTTTTTACGCGCGCATCAAGAGTTCCAACGTGTTATATCTACAGATAGAGGCCATATACAGTATAATCAACTCGTGGTATCCTACCCACGACGCCATAAATGCAATATGCAAAAAAACCTCTTTAAAATTCATATCCATACAACATTGTATAGGTTTACCGCCGGCCAGGACGGTACTGGTCACTTCCCCTACCACGGCCGCGGCCTCTACCACCACCACCACCACGCCCTCGAGGTGGGCCCCCTGGTCTCCCTCTGGAAAAACCTCCCGGCGGCGGTCTATAACTTGGAGGGGAACGAGAACGTCTTCGTTGTCTATTATTAAAGTCATCATCTCGATCCCGGTAATCTCTTGGTTGGAATGGAGGTGGTGGTTCACGAGGCAGAGGAGGGAGACCCGGTGGTGGCGGCGGCGGAAGCTGATCTCCTTGTAGTCCCCGGTTCTGGCCTAGAGCTCCTCTAAAAGTAATCTTGCCTCGACCGCCGCGAGGGTTTTGTTGAGATCGCTTTCCATGGAGTACTAGCGTATCTTCGTCCTCTGTTGGTGCTGTGTTTTGAGGATGCGCGGCACGGCCACGGATGCTCATGCCCGGATCATCTGCCTTTTTAGGACCAATCACAGAATTAAGGTTGGTAATCGCGGATGGCGTGTAATCTTTCAGTGAGAATGTACTCGACGTTGACGGCACCTTTTTCAGAGGGCAGTCACCAAACAGGTGGTTTTTATTGGTGCAATAGCTGCATGATATCGAGACCTTGATTGGACCGTCCAGAGGGCGTACTCTGGGGAACTTCCATAGCTTATCACAATCGAATTCAGTATGAGTATCGGAGCCGCAATAATCGCATGGCGTCTCTGCAGCCGAGGCTTTCAAAGTAGACGGGCAGTTGTGCGAATCGTGGCCTACTTCGCGGCAACGTTGACATCGTCTTACAGAGGGACACAGTCGATCTTCGTGTATATTCCAAGCGCCACAGTTTTCACACTAATATGATTAGCTGGTATTCATACAATTAGTTGTAAGAGTGACGAACCTCCTTGGTTGGGCAGACGAAAGAGAGATGCCCTTCCTGTAAGCACTCCGTGCACGATATAGGTCTCGTCAGATCGAGTTCGTTGATATCAGAATTATAAAAAAAGAACCGCGCTTGTATCTCGAGATCTTTTACTTTCAGATCTGCGAGAATAGCTGGAGATGTTGTATAACTTGCTGCAAACTCGGCAAATGCCTCGGCTTTCGACTGTGGTGGAAGTTGTGTGATTGACGGCTCTGATAAAACGCTGCCGGTCTCCTGTGTGTCTGGCCGATTGAGTTGGGTAGAAGGATGAGTATCGACTACGAAAGGAGGCGTGAAGAGATCGACTGCAACATCTTGAGCACCGTCCAAGCCATGGCCATTACTTTGCTGTCCAATAAGCATCATGGAATCGTCTCCTTCAGAAACTTCTCCCGAGTCCGAAGCATCTGAATCATCGACAAAATATGTTTTTTGTTCTTGATCGGCCTTGGAGCTGGATTCGGTTTTACCAGCGTTGTCATTGCTAGGTGCCTCATCTTCCGATATAGATGCGCTGCGACTCCGAAAGAATTTGTCGTTCACTGCATCAAAAGCCGACTTGGCCTGTGTTTTAACAGCCGTAGCCGCAGGTTTCGCGCCAAGGGTAGTCCGGATAGCGCTGCGGCTTGCTTGATTCCAATTCATTGCAGGCGCATTTGTCTTTCGTCGCTTACTCACATTCCGGCCGGTATCGTTGTCGCTATTTGATAAGTCAGATCCAGACGATGAGGTAGAGTTCTCTGGATCTACTTCTAGCGGAGTCGCACTGAATTTGGCGCCTTGGGGCACAAAGTCCTGCACTTCCTTCTTTGCCGATTTCTTGGACTTTCGCGACTTTTTCCTTCCGGAGGTAGAGGGGCTAGGATTCGATTGAGTTCGCGCTTGGCCGACTGAAGCAGTGCGCGAGTCGCGCTCGTCGTCAGACGCGCCAGCCATTATACGTAGCGCTACTATCCTGTGCTGCGCGCAAGGTGACGATCTGGCGACTGCTGGAATTTGGGAAAAATCACGCCGGACTCAAGCGGGTGGATGATGATGGACGAGAGGAGTGCGCAGCATCCTGGAATATCAACTTGCGCAAAATGAAGCCTTTTCTATTGTCGCAATCGTTGGGCGTCTGTTGTCAATATCGCTTGGAGCGATGTTAATTTAATTTTTTTTTTTTTGAGATCAGACTTAGTTTGGGAGCAAGGCACAAGCTCCAGCCAATCATATACAGACAAGGCTTGGCGCGCAATGGAGTCTCACGGCAGAAGAGCTACGCATACTGTGCACCTCGTGCTGTGTACCACTCCTCGCCTCATTCCGAGCGTCCAAAGTGTTTGAGCGAAATTTGGGAGCCTAGATCTGGTGTTCAATATGGTTGGTTGAAGATGAGATGAAGATCAGATGAAGATTCTCTTGTTCGCCTCAAACACAGCGAGCGCTAACCAGATCGGGAAGGGCAGACAAACCAAGCAAACAGCCCGCCCGCGCTAGTCCGATCGGGGATGAAGTTTTAGCAGCTGTTTTGTTAGTCTGGCCTGACCCTCTCTCTCTCTCTCTCCCTCTCTCTCTCCAGCCAATACTGAACACCTCCCGCACGACAAACCACTCAATCCGCCCCAGACAGACCACTCTTTTCTGGTTGTCTGGTCTGAAGTCACACTATTAACTAATCCAACTACTTACATCGTCGACTACTAACCTGCCCTCGGACTTATCGGTCTCTTTTTTCTTCCGTCTATTCATTCCTCACTGCACGCGACCTGACTGGTCCCTCTCCTTGTTTTCTTCACCTCGGGCTCTTCACCGGCGGAAGACATTCGAACAATCTCGCCTTATATCGGAACTCCGCTGCCTGGATATCATCAATCTCATATAGCCTCTAGCAGCGGCTGATTTCCAGCTACGGGCTTGCATCTAAATTACCCCCGGAACCCGCCCACTCATTGACATTCATCCTCAATACCGCCAAACTGTCGTCCCTACTTATCCCCCGGACTATCTCCTTCCCGCCGGACGTCGACGGAGGTACCGGTCGGTCATCCCCAGAGAGAAAGATGAGTCAGTCGAAAGGTGGAAGGCGGAGGAGGTCGAGCAGCATCATCTATCAGGAACCCATCGAGTCAAATGAACAGATGAGCGATCAAGCGGCACTGCCCAATTTGAATGCGAATTGGGTAAATGCAAAGGGTGAGTGATTTCAGTGGGATCGCTTAAATGACAAAGATACTAATGGCGTGGATGTTAGGTGCCTGGACGATCCATTTTGTCTTGATTGCTGCGCTCAAGATCTTCTACGATATCATCCCCGGAGTAACTCAGGAGACATCGTGGACACTCACCAACATCACCTATATGTTTGTCACATTCATCATGTTCCATTGGGTTCGAGGAATTCCTTTTGAGTTCAACGCCGGCGCTTACGACAACCTCAACATGTGGGAGCAAATCGACAACGGAGACCAATATACCCCTGCGAAAAAGTTCTTGCTTAGCGTGCCTATTATCCTATTCCTCCTCAGCACTCATTACACCCACTACGACTTGACCTCTTTTCTTATCAATTTTTTGGCTACATTAGGCGTCGTTATTCCTAAACTACCCATTGTGAGTGACCCTCAGATCCGACTCTTTTGATTTGCTAGATGCTGACATTTATAGTCTCACCGTATGCGGATAGGTCTTTTTTCAGAGATCCCGGATGATTCTTAGCTTTCTTTCTTGTGACATTATTACTCCTTCTGCAACAGTCTCAGGGACAACGCTCCTTTAATATTGATCTCACTGATCGTCTATCTATATCGACAGAAGTCACTCCTTGTCTGCTATAAATGAGCATAGCGTTTTGGCCGCGCGGTAAGCGGATTATCATAGATAGAAGTATGTTGAGAAAAGATCACAAATCAAAAACTTGGTATTTCGACTGTCTGATTCTAAAGGTGTCGTTGCCTTCGACTGACTGACCTATAACATATCCGGGCAGAACTTACCGCTGAAGAAGGTCAACGTAGTAGGAGGAAGGGAAAAAGTAAACGAGAGTCGAGCAGCGCGCGTGGCGCGGAAACTGCACAGTTGCTAGGTGGAAGAATATTACTACGCACATTCTCATTCGTTGATATCTTATCCATTCGCTCTAATGGTTGGCACTTTTGCGTCTGGTATGTGCCATTCTCATTCTCTGAGAACTGTGTGCTAAGTAAATTATGCGGTTCTGATAATATAACTCGTCGGTTTAGTATGTATGCTGCGACAACCTTCCAATTCCACTACCAGATCAGAGACATTATTAAGGACACAACTTGAAATCTCTGGCATATTTCCTCACACTTCAACATCATCATGTCTTTCCCCATTCTTACCGAGAAGTGTATGGAGTTCGACGATGTAGCATGGGATCGAAGTGGTACGCCTGGCCGAGGCTCTTTCAATATCTGGGTGCGATTGAAGTTTGTCGATGGCGGTTCTGCCATTATGCGAGTTCCTTGCTACGGAGTATCGATGTTTGCAGAAGAGAACGTCCATTCGTGATACGCTTCCTTGAGCGCCAAACCACTATTCCAGTGCCTCATACTCTTCATTGTGGCAAGACCATGGAGAGTCCAGACGAGCTAGTTCCTTTCATCATTATGGAGTATATCGAACACAAATACGACCTCATGGATAGGCCCAATACACCGGGAATACCGGATCATTAACGACCAGTTCTTGATAGCCAAATTTCGGAAGAACGGCTAACATTCGCTAATGGTTAAATGGCCGATATCATGCTTCAGCTGTCAATGCACACATTCACGGAAATTGGCTGCATTGGCAGAACAAATGGGGACGATGAGTTTGGTGACTTATGGGTCGTTAAACGTGGTCCATTGACCCTAAACATGAATGAGCTTGTTCAAGTGGGAAACTTCCCCCCCCCCGCATCTTTTCCCTAACGGTCCTTTTAAGACATCATCATCCTACTACCGAGCCTTGCTGATATGCACGTAGCCCACCTTACTACTCAGCGCAATGACGGCATTGATTCACCAGAAGACTGCAGAACAAAGTGTATCGCGAGGTTTTTCTTGAGGAAACTTGCAAGTGAGGGCCAATTTTGCAAGTATAATGAAGGGGCCCGTCCAACTTATTCTGTGATGACTTCCGTCCTGCAAAAATTTTGACAAATTTCGAATCCAAGGTCGTTGGGGCAATAGATTGTGAATATACCCATTCAGCGCTCCATTCTGACTTCTTCTGGGACTTCCCGAGTACTGGCTAGAAGGGCTGGATGACTGAACCAATGTATATGAGATAAGCCTGGTGGCGTTTATTGGGGATTCGAAGAGAGGGAGAAAGTAGCACCTGATCGTGGCCTGTTGGCCGAGAGACACCGTCTCTCTACATATATGAGGGATAGCTGGAAGAGCGGAGATTTCTGGGTTAACTATGCAGCAAGGAAAAGTTGGGCTTTCGACATGATATACTGGGCGAAGACTGACAGAAGGTTCTTTGGCGATGGGAATTTCGATGATCGTTTCCAAGTCCTAACTTCAGAAGAGAGGCAAGAGATAGACAACCTTGTTGGGGGGGGAATTAAGGAGAAGGAGGAGCGCAAGCTAACAGACTGGACTGCGAATCACGGTCGATTGAAATGCCGAGAGGCAGCCATCTTCGACCATGATGCACCCTGAGACTTCTGAAAGACTGCCCTGAGTCTGCATTAAGGACCCGCGGTTTACTAGAGCCCTCAAGATTCGACGCATGAAGTATGAAATATCATGTACAATTGGACTGGATTGTCTCCTCAGTCAATTCAGTAGATTGACTCTATAAGGAAACAGCCGAAGACATCTTGAAACGTATGCTTACTCACTGGAGTATATCATGTGAGAATGTTCTAAAGGAAAAGATTGATGAAGTTTTACAAGTAATGTCTTTAAGTTAGGGACCAACAGATTTGATAACGAATCCAAACTTCCGACACGACTAGTCAACTCAACTAATCTAGACACTCTTAATGATTGGCTATTCTTTGCTGTTCGATCATCGCACCTTTCCTCAAGGGCGCTAGATGCTGCCTAGCTTCGTGCAGGATTCTTTGTAACAAGGATCTTCGGCGGATTAGTACCGTTATCTAATATCTAGAAAACTGCGCTGCGCCGCTCGAGCATACCAAGTTTTGGTGTCTGCCTAGTACCGATTTAGAGATGTCAAATCGCTCATCAGGTCATTGTATCAATCCATCCCCGTCTTCGGATATTTCTTCCATGTAGACCACATCCCCCACCAGAGAATAGCAGGCCTACATCCACTCGCAATGGAGTTCTCGGGATGCATCAACGACGACTCACTTGGACCGACGGTTGAGGGGTGCAGGGGCGACTTTGATTTCACTATCAAGTTTGAAAAGATTTTTTTTATGCTGCTTCCAACGATCCTCTTCATTGCCATCTGCCTTCCACGAATCGTTTATCTCGTTCGCCAGCCGGTCATTGTGGACGGTGGCAGCAGACTCTTGCAAGCTGCAAAACTTGTGCGTCCCTCCACTTGTCTGTTACAAGCAGGTGGATAAACCGGGTACCGTAGATGGCTAATCATCAATCAGGTTGCTATTAGCGTGTATGGAAGCCTTCAACTCGCGTTGTTGGTGCTTAGCATCGTTAAATCGAAGAAGTTTGTGACATTGTTCGTCTCTTCTTCTGCTTTGACAGCTGCCTCGGTCTTCTTCATGCTTGCCCTGTCATACTTGGAGCACCTTCGATCACCGAGGCCGGCCATTTTCCTCAACGCTTATCTGTTCGTCACCATCCTCCTGGATATTGCCCAGACTCGCACCTTGTGGTTGGCATCAGTTAGCTTCGATGAAATTACCTACTCGCGCTTGTTTACCACGACTGTAGCTGTCAAAGCCCTTCTTATTATCCTTGAGTCTCAACATAAGGCAAGATGGCTTGTCTGGAATACGAAAGAGCACAGCCCCGAGGAGACCAGCGGCGTGTACAGTCTGGGCGCGTTTGCATGGCTCAACAAATTATTCTTGATGGGATATAAGCGGAGTTTGACTCTTGATGATCTCTATCCTCTTGATCAGGCTATGGCCTCAACAACTTTACACACAAAATACGCCAATATCATCCGTGCAGGCCCCCGAAATCGCAAAAATGGTCTTGCCATTGCTACCTCGAAAGCCCTAGCGATCCCGCTCCTGCTCCCAGTCGGGCCACGAATTGCCCTGTCTGCCTTTCAGTTCTGTCAGCCATTCCTTATCAACTCGTTGGTGAATTATCTTCAGATACCACCCAACCAGTCCTCGCGCAATGATGGTTACGGCCTCATCGGCGCAGCGGCGTTGATCTATACAGGCATCGCGATATCAGGTGCGATTTATTGGTACTTACAAGAACGTGCCATGTATATGGCTCGAGGGCTGCTGGCTGGTGCCGTATACAGGAAGACGTTGGAATCTAAGCTGTCCGCAGCAGATGACTCCGCTGCTCTGACTCTGATGAGCGCAGACGTCGAGCGTATCATTCAAGGCCTCTTGAACATCCACGAACTCTGGGCAAACATAATCGAGGTTGCACTTGCCTCCTGGCTACTTTCCGGCCAGATCGGCGCATCCTTCGTTGCGCCCTTGGTCGTTGTTGGTTGCTGCGTGGTTCTCACGGCCTTCCTCACAAGGTATGCTGGACCGCGGCAAAAAACGTGGATGGAGAGGATCCAGAAAAGGGCTGGGCTCACATCGAATATCATTGGGGAAATGAAGCATCTCAAAATTGCTGGTCTGGTTGGCCTGGTCGAAAAATCGATCCAGCAACTGCGTGTCGAGGAGCTCAAGGCCGGTGCCCGGTTCCGAATGATCCTTACCTGGGCTGTCATTATTGGTTACACACCAATGTGCATCTCCCCTGTCGTGACTTTTGCTTTCACTGTGCGGTCTCTCGACACGACCACCATCTTCACATCGCTGTCGTATCTTCTCCTGTTGTCGAATCCGCTGGCAGTTCTTTTCCAGATGATCCCTGGATTCAGCGCCGCTCTCACCTGCCTCACCCGTATTCAAATGTACTTGGAGAAAGATTCAAGAACTGATTTTCGCAAGCTGGCATTCACGCGTTCGAGAGAGAATATGGTGACCGAGCGCCCTACAGACCGAGACGGTGCTGTCCAATCAGCCTTGGCGATGAGCATCTTGGGAGGTAATTTTGGATGGGAGAAGGACAAGTTGACTCTACAAAACATTAACCTTGACATTCCGGCTTCGCAGCTGACCATTGTTATCGGCCCTATTGCGTCTGGAAAGTCAACGCTATGCAAAGTCATCCTAGGGGAAGCTCCTTTTGCTCAAGGGGAGGTGACGATGGGTGTCGGTCTGCTTCGTGGGAAAGTTGGATTCTGTGACCAAACTCCATACTTGTCAAATACGACGATTAGACAAAATATCGTGGGTTTCTCCGCTTTCGACGAAGAACGATACCACGAGGTTATTGAAGCCTCTATGCTACTCAAAGATTTGGCTGTCTTACCACAAGGAGACCTGACTAAAGTAGGCAGCAAAGGTCTCACACTGAGCGGTGGCCAGAAGAGTCGAGTATGCATTGCAAGGGCATTATATCTTGATTCCAGCTTTTTCGTCTTTGACGACGTGCTTAGTGGACTCGACGCCGACACTGAAGAGCAACTTTTCCGCGCAGTCTTTTCACCCACTGGTCTTCTTCGCCGCAGGAACGCAGCGGCGGTGCTTTGCACCCATTCTGTCAAGCATTTGCCCTCAGCAGACCATATTGTTGCTCTCGGCTCAGATGGTAAGATCGTAGAGCAGGGACCATTCCTGGACCTCATGGCCAACGAAGCTGGATACGTTTACAGTCTCGGAGTCAAGGAAAGCAGCAGTGCAGAATCGGATGACGGTATCACACTCGCTAGTCCTGACTCCCCAACCAGTACCCAGAAGCCTCTTATCAAAGAGGTAGAGACAGCGGTGTTGACTCCCAAGGAAGAACAGGAACGGGCGTTAGGCGACAGCACTGTGTTCCGCCATTATTTCGCCCGTGTGAAGACGTGGAGTACTGTGCTCGTGGTCATTTGCTCTGTCGGCTGGGGTTTTTTCACTAATTTCAGCGTCGTCTGGCCCAAGTTCTGGTCCCAGGATGTCGAATCAGCTTCCCCCAGTCATTCCAACCCCTTTTATCTCGGCCTCTATGCCCTCTTTCAAGTGTCTGCGCTCATCTGCCTCTTTTTCGTCTGCTGGGCCGTAATGGTAGCCACTACTCAGGTCGCCGGGGCGAGGATTCACAAGGAGGCACTGGCGACAGTCATAAACGCGCCGCTCAAATTCTTCACCACTACTGACACTGGGGTCGTGACGAACCATTTCTCGCAGGATATGACATTAATCGACGGGTCGCTCCCTTTGTCTTTGCTCAACACCTCCGCGATCATAGCGAGCTGCATCGGGGTAGCCGCTGTCATTGCCACGTCGTCTCAATTCCTCATCATCACGTACCCCCTTTTGGCCGCAATCCTTTGGGGCATACAAAAATTCTATCTCCGCACGTCTCGGCAGATCCGGCTGCTAGATCTTGAAGCCAAAAGCCCGCTCTAGTAAGCTTCTCCTCTCTATATCCGCTTTATTCATGCTATGCTCGAAATGCTAACGCAACCAATCTTAGCACGCACTTCATAGACACGATCAAAGGCCTCGTGACCTTCAGAGCCTTTGGCTGGGCACAAGATGGCATTGCGCTCAACAATAGCCTCCTCGACACTTCACAGAGACCTGCATACCTCCTCGCTATGATCCAGCGGTGGCTAGGTTTCACGCTGCAGCTCGTTGTCGCAGGATTAGCCGTGGTGTTTGTCACGCTGGCTACGCAGTTGCGGTCAAACTCGGCATTCACCGGTGCCAGCTTGATAACGCTGATGTCATTTGGGGACCAGCTGACGTTACTCGTTCAGCAATACACGATGCTCGAGACGTCAATTGGCGCCGTGAGCCGGCTGAAGACTTTCAGCGAAAAGGTCGAATCCGAGAACCTGGCGGAAGAGGACTTAGTGCCACCTCGCGAATGGCCGCTGAAGGGCGGGATTGAGATCCAGGGGGTTTCGGCATCTTATGGGTAAGAGCAGACGGGTCCTAGGTAGTAGATATCATGCTGATGAGGTGTAGGAAGGTCAAAAAAGATAGCTCGAGCGACAGCAGCAACGACACCAGTGGTAGCACAAGCTCCGTACACCTCGCGATAAAGAAAATGACTCTCTCTATAGCGCCTGGCGAGAAAGTTGCAATATGCGGCAGTAGCGGAAGGTAAATCACGATCATAGTCTTCGCTTCTTCACCTTGGACAGCAAACTGCTTGCTAACCTTCTTACCAGCGGCAAATCCTCAACGGTTCTTCTACTTCTCAAACTTCTCGACCCCCTCCCTTCAACTGCGCAGAATATAACCATTGACTCCACGCCACTCCACAAGATCGACCGCCAGACTCTACGCCAGCGCATAATCGCCATACCGCAAGATCCTGTTTTCCTACCCGACGGGACATCCTTCCAAGCCAACCTCGACCCATTTAATGCCTCTACCAACGCCGAGTGCCGCGCAGTCCTCGAGACCGTCGGCCTTTGGCCCGTCGTCGCGGATCGTGGCGGGCTCCCAGCCGGTTTGACATCTGACACGCTGTCCGTGGGACAGAAACAGCTCTTCTGCCTCGCGCGCGCCGTTCTGCGCGCTCGCATCCGGGCACGCGAACGAGTCGCCGAGTTCGGGGAGAGCGTTGCGCCGAGCGGGATCTTGTTATTAGACGAAGTGAGTTCGAGTGTAGATAAAGATACGGATCGCGCTATTCAGGCAATTATCCGCGCAGAGTTCGAGGGCTACACCATTGTGATGGTGAGTCATCGACTCGAGATGGTTATGGAATTTGATACGATGGTTGTTATGGAGAAGGGCGAGATTATCAAGACCGGCCCGCCGAGGGAGTTGTTGAAGTGGGAAGAGGGTCGATTTCAGAAGTTGTACTGAGTAGAATATTTGGCTTTTTGTGATTAAATGTGACATAGAATCTATTTGAACTGTATCTCTCATCGTAACAGTAACAGATAACAGAGGATTGTGCAGGCTCTGCCCTTACCCAAAAAGGCAACTTTATCCCTTTTAGGAAATTAATTAACCTAATTAGGAAAGCTTTAGTAAAATCCTCTAGTGATTCCAGATTTGACAGATGGTCGAGTGTGGAATAGATGAGGAACTGAGTCAGAGCCCTACAGTCAGACTAGCTCATGCAGTACCAGTTGACGGGCACAGCTTAAAAACAAGACCAAGCTGAGGAGCTATGTACGATACATTGGCCTGCATGGCTTAAGGGCCAGTTGAGAAAGCCTCTCGTTTGGCACACGCCGACAATACCATAGACTCTTCAAGTCGTATGTACTGCATGTTCATTGGTATTGCTTGATTCAGGGGTAACATGCAATGTTCGTCCCCAAAGTACGTGCTGTCTAGAGCAATGTTAGAGACTATATATGTCAACTGGTAGCCTCAAGAGTTCAACATACCTTGCGCGTCCTTACTGTCCTTGTTTATCATCAGTAAGCAAAGGAGGGGACCGAGCTCGGAGTGCACATATATCAACTGGTACTGATTGGATATCTCAGGAATTATACTGCATTGCTTGATGTTCTACCCTGTTGTTATCTGATTGTTTTCATAGTTATGTAAATCTGACAGGCTCATTCTGTATTTAATCACCAGAGAATTGCGAAATGCGAGTCATACTAAAACCAAACATCGAATATCATATGATATATACAATAAATTTGCCTTTCCTATATGTTCCTCCCTATAAATAACCAAGTCCATTCGCCAGTTGGTCGACATCAGACACGTGAACCCTTATCGATAAGCCGGCGCGACTCTTTCCCACGCGCCAACTCAACTTCTTTTCTTACCACTTCCTGACAAGTTGACTTTGACGACATGACCAACTTTCAGATGTTTACATGATTTACTTATTATCTTCTAGTTAATGACAATGTCACGATTGCCCGGCAGCCAAGCCATTTCTTCCAGCCACAGCGTCCATGGCTAAGGAGACCAGATCTGAGTTTCGGGGTACAAAACCCCTCCCGTACGAATTACGCCAGCATTGTGCCATCTACTTTGAGGAGAAGCTCTGTAGGTATACTGCGCACTTGATGTTCGACTACGCGGTTAACTGTTGACTGTCGCAGACTCCCAAGCTCTTACTCTGCTATTGAATATACTATCCTACGGAACCGCTACGCACGCCCCGGCATATGTACCAGCACCCCAGCACCTAGCTCTTGCAGCAACTCTCCTCGTACACCCCTCCACCACCACAAAAGCAAAATCCAAAGAGGAGAAAGACTCAGCCAGTGCGGCGCTACAGCTCCTCCGTCTCACTATAGAGTTGGTGGGACCGATATCCTCGAAACTCAATGTCGCATTCACATTCACGCATTTCGAGTCATCCAGACACGGCGGTCAATGGAAGGTCGATGAGCAGACGACTTCCGTCTCTGGATTCGACGATGACGAGGCGCCGTTGAACTTGGATCTTGCAAAGTCAAAGTCATTGTGGTCGCGAGCAGAAGATTTCTGGCATGTGGTTGGCTGGACGTTTAATTGCTCAGTTTTGTATCCGCGACGATGGGAACGATGGCAAATATGGCTTGAATTTATGTGTGTGGCTATGGAGAAGGATTGGACACAACGTGAGAAAATGGCGGCTGGAACAGACAAGCCGGAAGACATCTTGAAAGAGAGTTTGGTATGGAAATTCATTGAAACGGATACCGCTGGCTATGGTCGAAACCGTCGTATATTACGCGCCATATTTGCGGCTGGTAGCGCCACCGCATTGATTGAGTTTCGTGAAGTGTTCAAAAATGAGTTGAAGGAGCAACAGGTAGCAGGAGAAGATAACCAGGCAACCAATTCGAGGAAGAGGACTGAAGTGAATATTGACGAGGATGAGTATGGTGATTATCTCTTCCAGGACGAAGATGATTCAGACATACCGGACAAGTCTACAAGAACGCGGCCCAAACGTGCTCGCCGAGGCACGAGAGCCGCTGACTTGACTCTGGTCGAGGAAGCAGCAGCGAAAGATGAAGAACAAAAAACGAAAAAACTGGCTGACGAAGCGCACGCCAAAGGAGACATTGCTGCATACGGTGACTTTCATTCGCTCGAACTTCGACAACGGCTACTTAGCCTCTTGAGCAAAGTATCCATAGCCATGCCCAAAACATTCATGCCCACCGCCGCGCTCTACCACTTATTTGTGGAGAATATTCGACATCTCCCACTGGCCATCTTTCAGACCTTCGTCTCGCCACAGACCCTGCCCTGGATGACAGCAGACGCCCAAAGCACACTATGCGAAACCTTGATATTGCGCATGCGAGAAAGCGCAGCACCCACTTCAACGGATGCCTATCTGCATCAACAAAAATTACAGGAATACTACCTACCCTACTCGGCCAATACAGCCAGTGCGGTCGATAACGCCAAATACTCGATTCTTCTCGAAGCATTGATTATGTTGTTAGCTAGAAACAACGCGCTTCGCAATACACATATACTAAGAGAAGCAGTCATGACAGGCAACGAAAGGAGAATAGCCAAAGCCGAAGCAGAGATCCGTCGAAACAAAGCGAGTCGAAAGCTTGAGGGTGATGAGTGGTCGTGGCTGGTGGAGAGTGCGGATCGGTTGCTTTATTTGGTGCAGGAGATTTTGCCTCAGGTTGACTTGTCGGATCAGGATTGAGCGATAAACATGTTTTAGATACCATTTTTGTTAGGATTGCTACGCATGTCAAGGGTACACATTGCTGTGAAGACGATAAACCTATTCAGAGCGCTAAATGTACCAACTTGACTATCTAGGGCACATACACATAAAACAAAGGGATATGTAAAACAATTCGAAATCGGGATATCAACAAAACAATGATCTATGGCGGAGGGCGAGGGCCGATAATCTGTCGTCTAGGCCCCGAAACACCCAGCCCAGTACCGCCGCGATTCTGACTGTCGCCGCCCATATACCCATACTGATGCACATCCCATGCACCTTGACCGGGGGCACTACCCGTGCCAGCTCCGACACCACGCTTCGCTGCTTCAACGGTGCGTTTCTGGTTCTCTTCCCACTCCCGTTGGCGTTCACGCTCGCGCTCCATTTCGCGTTCGAGCAGGGACTTGGAGGCCCAACCGCCGGCTTTGGTCTTTTCCTGCGCGGCGACTCGACGGTCGTTCTCGGCGTCGACTTCGGATGTTGTGGAGTAATCTTGTGGGCGGTGGGTGACTGGTCGCGATTGCACTGGTGCCGGGTTGGAGGCAAGGAAGCGGTCGACTCTGCTGTCTCTACCACCACTATACTTTGAAGGATCGGGAAGAGGTCGGGATGGCGGGGAAGCGGCCTTTACTGGGTTCGGCAATGGTCGAGAAGGTAGAGCCGGTGGGGTGTCTTCTTGTTCCATGACGGGAGCAACGTTCTCTTGTTGCTGCTTCCACTCAGATCGGAGGAGTTTCCTCTCTTCTTCTTGCGAGGTAAAATCGTAGCTGGGCTGGACGGGTCTAGGTCGGCTTCGGCTGCGTGAGCGAGCTTTGCGTGCTGCTTCTTTGGCTTTGAGATCTTGTCTTTCTTGCTCATATTGCCTCTCGCGTTCTCGAGCCAGTTCGAGCTCTCTTTCCAATTGCTTGATGCGTTGAGATTCCGCCGACTCTTCCCCCGTTTTCTGCGTCGCCTGGTACTGGCTGAGAAATTGACCGTTTAGACGTGCATCGCTAGACGCTCGTTTGCGTGCTCGCTCTTGCTCTAGTCTCTCCGCAACGTCCTTTTCCTCCCTCAACCGGCGTTGTTCCTCTTCCTCCCACTTCCTCTGCTCCTCAGCCCATCGTATCTTCTCGTTCTCAATCTCTTGGCGTTCTTGCTCTCTTGCACGTGCCGTTTCTTCCGCCCAACGACGCTCCTCTTCTTCCCGAGCGCGCTGCTCTTCTTCCTGTCGACGCAGCTCTTCCTCTTGTCGTTGGCGTTCTTCCTCGAGCTCGGCTTCACGGCGTCTTTTCTCCTTCTCTGCAAGACTAGGTACAGCGGGGCTAGGTGCTGTAATCTGTCGTCTAGCTCCGAACGCTACTCCTTGGTTACCTTGACTTGCTCCGCCCATGTATCCGTATTGGTGGATGTTCCATGCTGGTGCGGTCGTGCCTTCGTCCGATTTCTTGCTCCAGCTACTTAAAGTTGGGGGCGGCGATGCTGGAGACTGTCCAGTCTTGTGCGGACTGACGCGCCCGGATGTATTATTCCTGTTGGTTGGATCAAAGGTGGTCGAGCTCGTCTGGCTCACATTGCTTATTCCACGAGACCTGGTAGTACCAACGCCGTAATTGGGTCCAGTTCCTTGCGGACTCATCAGGCCGCCTTTGCTCTTGACTCCACCGATGGGACGCGGGAATTTGCTAGGCTGGATCGCATTGGCTCGGCGGCTAAATGCTGCAATACACTGCAGGACTTGTGCTGGGTCTTTGCGTTCGTATAGATCGACGGTGAGAAAAACGTCATGAGGGGGTAGGTTCAAAGGCGCCATTTGACAAGCGCGCAGAAAGTGAGAGATATTTTCCATCTGTACGAAGGGCATGGCCGACTCTTTGAACTTCACGCCGGGCGAAACAGCGAGATTCACTAATCTTTTGCATTGTTAGTCTCATGTTCATAGCAGCAAAAATAGGGTCAGTCATACTTGCACAGCGCAACGCCATCTTTGAGGGCATCCAGTAGATCTCCAGACGGCAGTCTCTGACGGAGAATCTCCTCGATCCAGTCGCGTACTTCATTGGCCGCCTGTGGGGTGTATTTGGACAGGCGCATGTTGCGCAAGTCTTTGTCTAGACTTGTCACTGAGGCCATGTTGTTTTTTCAAACGTGATGATAATCATCCAATGCGAGGTGTACAGTGTGTATAGAGAGGTTATTTAGAAGCCTAGTTCTCCGCGTCAGGCCGGAATGACAGCGGGGTTCCGGGGGTTGGGAAGGAGGTAGAAGACGATTTGATCAGCGCGAGATAGCGCGTATCTGAATATTGTGAATTGAGCCAGAAACAAGGCGGGTTATCGGTATGGCTGGTTGAAGGAGTGAAGGAGAAGACGAAAAAGGAGTTGAGTTTGTTGTGGTGAGAATTGTTTGGGGAAGTATGGAGAGAGGTTTTGGCGGGAGATCAGTCAGCCCCGTGAACAATATGACGTTGCCTGCCAGCCTAACTAACAAAATAATCCGGAGTTACGACTGGCCGACGCCGCCTCCATCAATTTTCTAGCCTCATCGAACCAGCAAGTCAATTGCCATCGCCTTCATATTATACTATTCAATTTATTACGATCGATCCAGCCTGGAATACTCATGGCTTTGTAACAAGTCATAGACACTGACCGTCCTCGGACGCGACCATATTCATTGTTGAACCATCACAACCAGCGCAATGGTGAACAGTCTGTGGTTCAAGTGGAAAGCCCTGAAACTTCCATGGAGGAGATCCTGGATAGTTGGTTCGTTTAATTTGTCTTTGCATTGCAAGACTTTTAGCTAATGCTTCATACAATTAGGCCAGGATCTGTCCGGTAATACATTCTGGGAATTCCGCGATGCGCTCAACGCCAACCGAAACCGCCGTATCGTCAAATACAACCCCAAAGCTCACTATGGCGATGTACAAATCACCCGTATGAGTCCCTACTTACAGCGGTGAGAAGAGCTATTTGACTTACGATGAAACAGCACAATGGCACCAATGGCTCCGATACGTCCGCCACGAACCCCCAACCATCGAAGAGCAGCAGAGAGATCTCATCCGACAAGCTCAAATCAAGAAACTTGCGCAGATCGCAGATGAGAAATGGGCAGCGAAACCGTCGTTTTTGGAAAAACCAAAGACACAGCAACCTACGCCCGCCACCGGGACGAGCGATAAGACGGTACATCGGACGGAAACATCGGCTCCGGGACCTCAGGGGCAGTCTGGTGTGATGAATCAGATCAAGGGAGAAGAGGAGATTCAGCAAGAAGCTGATCAGAATAAAAAGACAAAGGGTCTTGCGGCAAAGGTACCGACAGGTCCGGGAGAAAAGTGGCAACCAGAGGCGTGGACACCGGATGCAAGTCGACGATAAATCTACGTGCAAGTTTGGAGTTTCAAAACAACTTCCAGTCCAAAGGCTCCCTGGTATTTGATATCATGTTCATCAAGATAGGAATGAGTGGACGAAAGACGGCCTGTGACTTAACGGGCAATCATCCAGACGGATGTATACTTCTACCTGTATATACTAAGACTGGCAAGTGACTCGCATCTCTGGCGTTATATGTATTATATTTGAATATCAAAATGGCAGTCGACCATGGGAAAAGAAAGGGGCAATACATGCGTGTTATATGTACAACAAAATGATCAGAATGAATATCGACTTATCCATGCTTCTTGAAGAGAATACCTGAGTATTGTTTTAGTCCATTGCATAGACAACATCACGAAATTTCCAATACGTACTTATTTAATTCTAAGATAAAATTAATTGATTGATCGAACGTGATTTTCAAAGAGGATAGCAGTATATTTCAGCTGGATAATGTAACAGATGCAATGTATCTATATAGACAACGTGTTCCAAACGACAAACGCCCGATTTCTAAAATCAAATAGGTATATAAATAGTACAGTACAGGTATTAGGTTAGATGCACAAGACAAACGTGTTAGTATAAGATTAACATAGCACGGCTTCCAAAGCCTCAACGTCGCCGCCAGCATTCCTGACAGCTAGGAGGGCAGCCTCACTGAGTTTCCTGCGCTTCTCACGAGCTTCTTGCTCTCGGCGAGCCTTGGTCTTTGAGCTGCCGCTGGGCGCGACACCAGTAAGGATCTTTTTGCTATCAGACGGCGTGAAGTTCACAAATGACACGTTTGATGAGCCCTTGCTGCCTTTGGTAGGCGTGCTAAGTTTGACGGGCTTGGGGGCTGAGGTGGAGTTTGAAGATAGTTTCCGGACGTGGGTAGTACGTCGTGGAGTGGTGTTCTTCATACCGGCACGCGATTTGGGCGATGTAGTGTTTGTGGGAGATAATGACGGAGTGCGCGATGGCTTCGCGATGAATTGTTGTTGGTGAGTGGGCCGTGTGGTAGGTACGTAAGGATGGTGTGAGAATGAGGGTTGTTGATGAGAGGTGGTGGGAATGTGTGTCGCGGTTGTGGAATGTAAGGGCGCCGCGGGTGAGGAGAAAGCATCTGTATTCGCGCCAAGGTCGAACGTTGAGCCGAAATCAATCATGAGACCATTCTGCAGTAACTCATGGTGATGTTGTTGCTGGTGTTGGTTTGCGTGAATCATGGGCGACTTGTGCCCAAGAGAAGTGGCTAGGTATGAGTTCTGATTTTGGGGTTGTGACACACGCGTCGGGAGTGGTGAGCTCCACCAATGACCATCGTGGCCATTTAAGTCAGATGTCAGTTGGAAGGTGGACGCAAGGGCATCTGCATGCCACGCGTGTAGTTGCTGTGAGTCCGACGAGGATGGTGTTGTAAAGATGTCATCCACAGGGGGTGGCGTTGAGGTGTGCTGGTTTATAAAGCTTGCTGGCTGCTGCTGCCG
This sequence comes from Talaromyces thailandensis, assembly GCA_019828575.1. Lineage (NCBI taxonomy): Eukaryota > Fungi > Ascomycota > Eurotiomycetes > Eurotiales > Trichocomaceae > Talaromyces > Talaromyces thailandensis. Next base: position 46,428 of record JACVQZ010000204.1, read on the forward strand.
CACCTTATTCGCAAACATGGTATAGTGAGGAGAAAAATCTGCTGCATCTCTAAGAAGATTCTCGGAACTCGAATTGAGGTGAATGCCACTGTCACGTCGCATGCTCTCGTTTTGAACAAGAATATCTGATGGCGGAGGTGATAGTGGAAGACGCTCGTCACCACGCAGCTGACTGTTGAACTGGTGCTGCAATCGAGGAGACCAGTTCTCAGGATATGCCATTTTCGACCTCTGAAGATGCGCCGAGCGCATCAAGCTGGGAGAGGAGCTTTGTTTACGATGCAAAGCAGCACGATCATTTGCCTTCCGCACGCGGACGGCTTTAGGAGTGATTGGAGCACTTTTAGAGTGAACTTTGCGACTGGGTGTTGCGGGAGGAGAGGATGGTGATGTAGATAACAGACCAAGAACTTCGGGAGAAGACTCTTCAAGGCTTACAGCATTAAAGCCAGAGACAACCTGAGAGGGTTGTACAGTGTCGTGAACAGGCTTGGGCCGATGTAACTGCAAATCGTTCAAGGAGTCTTGTTGTACTGTCCATGCATCCTTACGCCAGTTTTGCGGTGATGATTGCTGGAAATGCTTGGATCCAGTGGGTGAAAGTTCGCCACAGTCACTGGAAAAGGAGCCCATGGAGAAAAATTGGTCAAAGTCACTACCAAAGTGGACGTCTTTACTCCCGTCACCACTAGTAGAGGGGTCTGAGTTGACGTATTGGTTGAACAAGTCATTGAAAGAGTGGTCGAACGCTGGGACGAACATGATGAAGATTGGGTGATAGTAGTTTCCGCTTTCGGTTAGAGGGCAAATGTGATGGATATCGTTGACGTTTGAACGACTGGAGCCAGTATAAAGAAGGTCGCAGTCAAGAGATCCCTGATTAGGGCAAGACAAGATTGATCGACAACCGGAACGTTAGATATGGCAATGCGGTCTTCCGAAGATCCGGGGATGAGGCTGACTGTAATGCAAAAGAGGCAAATCAAGCAAACAGCAAATTGATGTTTGACAACTGATGAATTGATGCAAAAGAAACAAAATAAACAAACAGATAGGAGGCGGTATTTGAAGTGTGTGTGCATGTCCAACCAGCCTCCGACTTTCGAGGTTGCATTCCAGAGTGTCTAAAGAAAGAGTCAGGAATGTTGCTATCGCGATACACATCAGCCAATACATGTAGAAGATCAATGGCGGAAGGGTCGTTTGATCCACATTAGGCGCTCTCTCATACGTCCATGTAGAGTGGCTGGCATTCCAGTCAATCCTGTCAGAGTGTGTCGAGAGGCTCCGGCCTAGCCACAGAGAAGAATGTCCCAGTCTTTGCTTCCAAATGCGGCCATATCGTATGCCTGGTCGTAAGCTGCGGGTCTTCAACATCGACCATGTGACCAATGACCGGTAACTATGTATAGTAAACATGGTGTGAGAGCCAATTGTCCTTAAGGCTGGACCTTGGTCAAGACGTCTAGAATAAGACCATCGTCTTAAAGAAGACGGCATTAGCTTGGCATAGACTAGTCGTGTAGTGAATGAGATGTAAGCGTCATGCATGAAACCTGAATCGTGATAATCGATTTCCATCTACCCGTTAGATGCTGTCAAACACCAGATAGTAAGCCCTATTCACCATTGCTTTATCATCTCGTCAGTGGCTTCTTACAAAGCACCTCTCCGCAATGCCAAGCAGGCAGTTCCTTGTCCTGGCCAATCTATGATTGTCACATCCTGCTCATTGGCATGTTGAGACTCAAGGAATGCGGACAGCCAGCTGCAGCAATTTCAAGTGAGCATCGGGGCTGTCAAGGCAAGATTAAGAACTGGGTCAATTGGCGGGCCATCAGGAAAGTGAGGTGGTGTCCACTCGTAGCCAATCTGATACTGATAACTAGTCATTAGCATCAGAGATCGGGAGATCCCAAGAATAGCTCGATCGCATGCTCGATCGCTGCACAAACTAAATGATGCGCTCTATCTGGCTGAGAGCTCGACTTGGTTTGAAGTCCAGGGACAAGTCTGGATGGGGAAATATTCTCGAATCAAAGCATTGGACGCAAGTCAACATGTGTTGTTTTTCTTATCCGAAAAGAGCGTATGTCCAAGATTATCCCAAACACTGATCTCGCGAACCCGACCCAAATGAATTTTTCTCAAAAAGGGTTGCACACCTGGGCATGTCGCTTCGTTGATAGATCTATAGATTGATAAAATGCTGCAAACAAAGGACGAGCCTGACTCTTGTTGGCGCCATATCATTTTTGGAGAATCTTAACCACAGATCTTCTCTTCTCATAAGACTATGATGGGGGGTGGGTTGCATGTCCAGTCTAAAAATATCAACGAGTAGTTGGCCGACCAATCAAATATCATGATGACTCAGGCTTTCTTTAATTCAAGTCATTGAGTGACAATGAGATATTCATGACACCCGTGTGATGCTCAAAGACAGACAGCTTGAAGGATGTGTCTTGATTTGTTAGGCTCTCACACAACACCAAGTGTGGTAGTGGAGCATAAGTAGACACTTTGTAAGCTGGAAGGATGATTCCTCGCGATGTAAAAGACTCGAAAGTTAAGATCCAATATTCAATTCTTCTGAATACAGCCCAGTCGTTACGATGGCCTTTTGACACATGTAGATAGAGAAGACGTAGCGGACATGGCCTATGAATCACTGTTGAATACTCGCCAACCATGTTTCCGCTGAAGTAAGATCCAGCATGAACCACTGCCTGGTTCAGAGACCAATATTTTCTGTAATTCGACGTGTCCCCAGCATTTCGAGAGTCGCGCCGGTAGAAGTCATCAGTCAGAAGCTCATTGAGTACTAGGAATAACCCTGGCAGACATAGTTGTCAATAGTGCGTATGACACATCCTCGTTAGACCGGACTCAGCTTGGATCAGTCTGTTCGAGATATCTAATTGAAAGATGGGTGTAGCATGCAAGGGAGCCTTCCCTCGGAATAGGCGCAGCCATTATGCTGGGTTGTTGGTGCCGTGAAGATAATACTAATGATACTATCGCAGTTGAAACAGATCTCGCGTTGGATTTATTGTCAGATACAGACATAAACTGTTTTTCCGGCCAGAAGTTGACTCTGTACGTAGTAAGTAGAATACGACATGCCACCATCGGACGTCGTCCTCGAAATCCGAATGGCCTCGGATGGCACAAGTTGTTTTTCTTGTCTTGGGCAGCGCTGCAAGCCACAATCACAGAAAGACGGGCCACACAGTCGGGCAACAGATCTGCCACTGCAGAGCTAAGGAGTGCGTGTTGACCAGAATATTCTGGTGTAAACGAGAAAAAGAAGCCAAAGAAGGCAGGATGGAAGGAGGCTTGGCGACGTGTTGGGGGGCCTTACCGATCAGGCTGCGATGTGACGTCCACTTTGCGCCGGGCCGGACGCCGATGCCTCCCGCCTTGACCGAAAACGAGCGAAGAGTCACTCCGTCTCTCTCCCCCTTCCAAAACTCTGTCAACCTCACCTCCCAACCACACCACACCACACCACACCACACATACAACGCCTATTTTTACCGCTTCACGATTTTATTCACCTCAAGTCTGCCAATAGACGACTTTGGCATATTCTAGCGTCCCGATTATTGTGCTCGCCCCGACGATTCGTTCCGCTTAGCGATACGAGTCACCAGATTGCGGGGATCTTTCAGTTCACGATCTTCCTAACACAACCTCCTCGGGGTCGGAGTTTCGCACACCAACATTCTCGCAGCATCGTATTTAGTCCGTCGTCTTAAAGGGTCCCTTCCGACCGATTTATCTTCGAGATTGTCTCGTGACGCGGCGCCGCTTACTCAAAGAACGCCGTTTGGTTTCGTTGCGTTGCACAAAGACACCCTCTTTCGATCGTTTGAAGGACAGAAGTTCTGACTTATCAACGACAATACGACCATACCATCCAGAGCATACCACGAATCAAAAAGGCACTGTAGCCGTATTCGTGGACAACGCCCATATCCTCTCACTCTCCCTACACCGAAGTCTTGAATATTGCTATGTATCTGAACTTTCACGAGGCTGGCGTCTTGCCGGTTGTCTAAGTCACTGTTCCTCCACATCTCCCACCATGGACTTCACACGTGCTATTCGTGGCTGGAGCCCCTCTATTATCGATCTCTCACACGGTCAAATCGCAACCGAATTCGAGCGAGCCTCGGGTCAGAACGGACTCGTTCACAACATCTTTGGCTTGGAAGACATTCGATCCGCTGTCTTGTCACGACCTCACATTTGAAGCCGGACTTTTTGAAGTTTGAATTCCGAAACACGCGACAACTCTCATAATGGAAGCCCTCTTGAAACATCATCCTCCGTGGAATTCTCTTCCTACCACATTTTCGCGGTCGCAGACTGCGTCTTCTCTTCGCGACAGCTCTTGCCCTTCCGACGACGTCTCCGACGTTTCCTTGGGTACGATTAACACGGCCCTTACGAACATATCAACCACGTTACCCGATTTTGGGATACCAATACCACACACTCCTAAGCAGCATTTCAAGTTTCAAAACTCTGTTCATAACCTTAGTGGCACAGACTTCGGGTACGAATCAGACGGCTCTAGAGTAGATGCTGCCGAGCATGTGGAATTTAGCGAGCATGCATTTCAATACCCAGAAGATTCTCTGCAAGGCGATGAAATATTCGCATTTGAGGATTATTCCTACGACCATCTAGAAAGTGCGACTTCGCCGTATGATGCCTGTGATAGCACTTCTGAATTTGACGAATTTGAAGATTTTGACGACATCGATGAAGCGCTAGATGGAGACGATGACGAATTGCAATTTGACGATTCACACATCGCATTCGAGAACTTTGTCCGATTTGATGCAGATGTCTCGTACATCGACGCCGCTGAGCTTCCTGATGAAGATATCGATGAAGAAATCGAAGAAGCCTCTCAAATGACACTTCATGAGATGATGTTGCTTGCCGATAGACACCGCGGGGTAGTTTCTCATGACAGTCAAGACAACAATGACGAGGATTACATCAATGAAGAAACGTCAATTGCAAATGTGATTATTGAAGAGCTTGCGAAAGATTATCCTCGCGACATGTTAGAAGTCGATAGACAACTTTTCATCGCCTTCGTCAACGGTCTCCATGGCGACACGAGGCGAAAGTATCAGTATCGTCTTCATGATCGCGTCCAAGGCTTCCGAGAAGGTCGGTTTCTGTCGCCATTTTTCGAAGGTGAAACAGACTCGGCAGGCTGCTTCTTCCTTGACGAAGCACTCAAGCATGTCATTGGCATGTTTCGCCATATCGTCTTGCGCGAGGAGTTTGAAGAGCTCGTTCGCCTCGCCCAGGCCTCACGAATGGAGAATGAAATGCCTACATCATCGCAGATTCTGCCGTCTAGTTTTCTAGACAGAATCGAAGGCCTTTTGTCAGAGCGCCTACTAGAGGGAATGGCTAGCATTGGCAAAGATGAACTCAGCTTTTTCGCAGACGGTGTTGTGTACGCACTGGCGCATCCAAAGATATACATGTACGATGCTACAGCTGTTCCATCACCTAACGAAGAACTAGCCAGGGGCCTTGGAAAAAATGAAGTGGTCGAGGAAAAGCGACCAGCAGAATTGGCAATCATGTAGCTTGATTCATTTCACTGCTGGATCATCGACATACAGATCAGAGAAGGGGACGGTTAGTGGCTGGCTCCGGTGACCAGCAAACAGATATCCTACAACTCAACACGATTATCAGCATGCCTGCATACATCGGGTTTGAGCAACACAAAAGTCACGTGGATACATATGGCAAGTTTCATTGATGTATTTAGCGATTATTGTTGACTCTGTTATCTCTTACTTGCTAGCAATTCATGCATTATAGATCTAACATCAGCCGTACCGTAATTATCTCGAGTGACTGAGGCGCAAAGGAGTTGACCATACGACCGGTCTCAACCACCCGTCTAGATAGTTTCGAGTCCAGCAAATACCTGCACATGTGGCAACGCATGATCTTCCTTCTTTGAACATCAATTATTTCTTGACAAATTAACTACTCAATCTTGAGCGCAGCTCTTTAGTCTACGTCGTTGCTTTTTTCATAGGACTCACCGAGAATCCCTTTCTCCAAAGCAGTTCGCTGTAAGAACGCCCAGTCAGGCTCCAAGCTCAGCACACTTAGACAGTACCAAGCTTGAGTCAGCAACATCGGAGAAACAAAAAAAAACATCATCGGCACGATCCCAGCCATTCAAAATTGACCAACAGCCTTCTTGAAAGGAGGAAGTCAGTGTGCTATTGATGTTCTTGTACTCAGTCTCGATGCTCGGCTGGCAGGTTTTCTGTCAAGGCTTTGGATTGATGTCTTCTGGCTTTTCGAAATGTCCGTGCCGTTTGGATCTTATCTTCATGAACAAAACACAAGGGACAGATCTGACTCGTGCATTGAACCGCTTCCGGGGCTATCCTCATATGGAGGATAAGAACCCGGGGTTCCGGAGCCCTTGTATTTCGCCAATGGGGAAGGTATCAGTATTCAGCCGAGTGGGTGTCTACTGTCAATTAGTACTGCGTCCAGGCTAGGCTCGATGATCAGGTTTATAAATGATTAAAACGGTCTGGATTTGACAGCTTTGATCGACATGGCGTATCTCCACTTCTTAACGGCTTTGGCAGGACCAGTAGGTTAGTGGTGAAACACGTTCGGGCCTGCCAAATCATAAATGCCATGGATGATGCCATGATGGGGACATTGATGTGGCGGCTGTCATATATCTCCCCCTGGCCAAGTTCTGCAGCACAAGTGTAAGTAGAGGTTCGATGCGGATCTCAATTTGGCGGGTTCCCTGGATACTTTGCAAATGGGAGCGATTGGGCTCAGATCAAATTTTCCCAACCCGCAAGTTGAAATGATGATGTTCGTCCAGACGGTTTCGAAGCAGGTCCAGACATCGTTGGTTGGGTGAGTTAGGGCTTCGCTGATGCCGGGCGGGGATCGCGCGAGTTTCGCGAGGCACCTCAACCGTCCGCATCGAGGCAAGACGAGACAAGCGTGAAGAATCGCTTGGAGATTTCCTTGTGACTAGACAAAAAAGAGAAAAAAGGTGATGGCTGGAATGGACCAGTTTTGACGGTCCGGGCTTTATTCAGGGGTTACTTAGGTTTGGTCACTGTGGCCGGTGTTCGGGATACTTCCAAGTTCACGCAGGGTCACAAGATACGTACCTACTAGCTACGATGAGAGCATGTGTTTCCCATTCTTCTTTAGGAGGGTATTTACTATTTACGACAGAAAGACAACTAACTCTTGACTCGAATGTTGAACAGAGACAAAGGTATGGATTGCCCGGCATTGGGCCGTCACTGACTTTTATCAAAGTCGAGTCAGATAGCTTACATGAACTGATCCACAAGAATACGAATCGACGGAATCGTCAATGACTTTCCGGCACCAGGCACTCTACGCGAGTCTACGGTGATCTCTTGAATCTCACGTAACTTAGTACGTACTCCGCAATAGGGGTAGGTTCAAGTCCCCACAATTTTGTATTTCGTGACTCGAGATACTTTAAGCTTTAGCCACGATACTGTACAAGTTGACGTTGTAGACTGCTGTTCAACTCTTGGTAGTTGGTAGTTGGTACTGCGCACGATCTGCATGATTCGTGAGACGGAAGCGAAATAAATACGTACTACGCACATAGTGTGCTGGTTGGTCGTTAGTCGAGCGTAGTGGCGGGTGTTGCAGATAGATGGGTTCGAATCCTTCTTCCAGTCTAAGTGCCTGAGATAACTATACAGAACATGCCGTTATGGCGAAGTACTGCCTGATTCAGACAAGGTGGCCATCCACGTGTGGTCGCAGTCGATCCAGCCGTACGTGTACATACATAATATATACTATATACTACTTAGTATGTAAGGAGTACTTACTACTTAGTAGCAGTCGGCTACTGAGTTCACCATCCGCCGTTCAAACAGGCTAATGGGATTGTGTTACTGCAAACCGACGGCCGTTTTATTGTCATTTGGTTTGTCTGATTGTCCGATTGTCATTCCATTGCAGTGCAGGGGACCCCAATGCGGACAAACACATTACGCTGACTCGTTTGATTCGTACGCATACCGTCGCGACGTGAGTACAACAATGAAGTGGATGAACCGAGTGATGCCTGTCTTTGTGTGATGATGGTGCATAATTGGCTCATATGTGTGTTTATCCTCCGTAGCCCTTAGGGAATCAGCTTTTGCAAGTAAGAGTCATCGCATAATCATACTCGTGCAATAGGTATTGTCGAGCATACCGATAGACTCGAAGCTATGGAGGTTAGTTACACACTCCGTACAACTAACTTACTACTATGTACTATGCTATGTACTATGCTATGTAGTAGTATGTACTATACTGTACTATACTATGTATAGTACAAAACAAGACGAAAATCCATGATTCTGTACGTTTCCCCTTTCCGGCAATTTATGGGGCGGGTCCACTATGATCCTTCAAGAATGTATTCTATTGGCTGCTGCAGATCTAAAGGGGCTAGTTCCACAGCTTCCGTCGCCAATTCTTCCTGGCAAATTTACATAGTACATACTATATACTAATAGTACAGCTTCATACCTAGGCTAATGCATGTTATTCTATGTGCATCGGTCTAGCGCATGGGGCCAAGCATGAAGATGGCGTCCGTCTGTCTCAACTTAGTACTTACATAGTACTTACAGTCTTACACTCTGTACGGATAAGTAACTAGTCTCAAGATTGAGTCTCTTCGGAAAGAACCATTGGACCCGTTGGATAAGACGTTCCATGTTTTGCTCCCCGGAACCCCTTTGTACTATGTATGCGGAGTCTATACTAGATTGTTCTAACCAATTTGCTAGATTCCATGTGGGCCGATCAGTGGGACGGTCAAGATTCAAACCGCCGCTTCACTCGCTGCATTTGACCCTTGGATCAATTGACCGGTTCATCACGGTCCCTCAGGAACAGACATCACCTCGATCACAGCACCCCGTCGAATACGAGCGAATAAATAGTAGAACACAAGCAGATGAATGACTTAGCTAACTAACGACGACAGTGACTTCGTAAGAGCAAGAGTCTGGTGCTACAGCGCACGGAAGCACACAGTGACACGCCGCTTCCCGGAGGACAGCAAAAGCGGGCGAGTGTTCCACCTGCGGCTTAGCCACCACACTCTATGATCCAGTCGGCCTCCTGAACCGCACGAGGCAACCACCCTTTTTCTTTTTCTTTTTCTTTCCTCCCACGACACCTCTGTCCAGTGTCGAATGACATTTTGATATTTGTGTGTTCCGGTGTATATGTTATATTGTTTATGTTCTGTGTATGCTGTTCGTTCTTTGGGTGTATACTAATTCGGCATGCTGGAAAGGCCGTGTGCTCAAGGTACGTACCGGGTGAACCGTCGCACCGATATCCTTCTCAGCGCTTCTAACCCAGCTCTACCTGACTTGGCTGATTGCGCTGATCTGAATTGATGTCGATTATCCTTTCCCGAATGTACAGTCAAAAAGATAAGACTGACATTGACTCGACAGTATAATTGTGATTGTGTGGGCCATGACTACTCAGTGTCCTTTCGTTTTCTGATCATACCTCCTCTGTCTATATACCCGAGTTCGCTTCATTCGTTTATTATCCTGTTATCACGATCGACGTGATTGTCCACAATGCGGAGCCATTCAGAGTACGGGGACATGAGCCCCCTAACACGCTCACGGAGCGTGAGCATGTCCAGCGATGTCCCGGCGAAGCCTATGTTGTCATCTCCTCCGCCTGTCGAGCCTAGCCCAGCCTTCGTCGCTGCCTCTTCCGCCTCCCAAATCATTAGCGTCGACATGGAACAAAACGAAGTCATTCCGCACGACGGAGAAGAAGGCTGCATCAATTCCAACAGCCTCTCCCTTTTGAACGGCTTCCTAGACTATCTGCTTTTCAGCTTTTTGGCATCGGCGAAGTCAACCCAATTGAGCGCCCTCCGTCCCGCAATCGCCGACGTATTGAAGCCGCGCTTAGCGAAAGAAGTGATGGCCGCTGCAGATGAGGAGCTTGGTGAATACATGGGCGATGGCGAGGAAGACGAGCTGCAGGAATTTCGAGGTGGCCGCGCTCCACACGGCGAATTCGACCTGGTCCGAGCCTGGAAATTGGCGCGTTTGAGATGTATGGTGTACACTCGATTAGGCGATTTGGAGGAAGAGGAGGAAGATGAATATATTGCCAGAGAAGGCTTAGATGAAACAGGCGGCGCACCACGACGATTTTCTGGGCATGCCGGAAACATCACGCCAGCTGCTGCCATTTTCTTGACATCGATCATTGAGTATTTGGGAGAGCATGCGCTGGTCATTGCCGGCGAGAATGCACGCAACAGGGTGTTCTCGGCGGCAAGGCTTGCTTCGAAACTACCAAATGCCGACAAAACTAGTCAGAAAATGATGGTCGAGGAGGGTGATATGGAGAAATTGGCTTTAAACACCACGTTGGGTCGGCTGTGGAGAACATGGAAAAAGGGAATCCGCACACCCACGCTGTCTAGATCTTTCTCTAGAGAGTCTTTCGTCAGGCGAAGCACTACCCCGAGTAGTAAGAATGCCCTTTCTGGCCCGGATGATATTCATGGTAAGGACTCGAGACGGGAGAAGCCCGTCGAAGAGGAAGAAACCCGACCCAAGTCGGTCGAGCCCGCAAATATCGCATTGCCCATGACCGACAAGGATGTCGACGAGATCGAGGTACCTGGGTTGTGGGTAGATGTAGAGGAAGCCGAACCGATGCAGGCGGCCATTGCTCAGATAGTGCGCCCGCGAAGTCTGATTGTCTCTCGTTCTGGATCACTGACCCCAACTTCCCCGAACGGTGCTGGGACATGGCCGGCCACCAACTCGCCTAAACACTATCGTTCACAATCTGTTCCTGTTCAAGTTGAAATTTTCAAACAGAAAGACCTGCGTGAATCGTCATCCTTGGAAACAGTGACCGAACAGGAGGTGATCGAGGCAGTCGTAGCCACGGAGGAGAATCCTGAAGAACTTTCAAGAAACAAGTCAGAACCCCTTGCTACCTTCCAGCAAACGGATAGGAGTGAAGGTACTGCTCAATCCGAGCATGATCGTCGCGGTTCCGAAGAGGAGGTTGTTGAAGGGCAAGGAACTTATCAGAGACCGAAACTCAACAATCTTTCCATGCAAAGGCCAAAGAGGAAACAATCAAAAGACACGGCGAAAAAAGAGGGTTCCGACACTTATATGGTTGATAATCGAACCGTCTCCGCAGACTATCGTGACGATCATCAGCCATCGATGCAAGGGGGTGAAGCAGGTCATGACGTTAATTCCGCTCCGACCCAGGAAAATGCTACCCATGTGGATGATGTGTCTCATGCACTAGAAAAAACACAACCCGTCTCATATGTAACAGCGCCTACCTCCTATCCACGTCAACTTGAGACAGACAGACAGGTAACGCTCGAGGAGCATATCAACCCTCCCCGCAACTCATCAAACACAAGTCCACACGCCTCTTCCTTGTACACCGAGAGCATCGGAGCTCCTCCTTCTACTTCGGACGACAGTGAGGGAAGTGTTTATCGATCGACACCGTCTCGCGCCGCATCCCGCGCTGCTTCTCACGCGGCCTCAATCAGGAGTCAACCTCGTCAGGACGACCAATCTGCAGCTCGGGAGCGTGTTACCGTCCAGCGTGTATATGTACCGTCTACCACGTCGCAAGCTTCTATCAAATCTCGTCGATCTACAAGCATCAGCGAGAAGCGACCTCTTACATCTGGTTCCGGAGCATCGAATGTGTCCAACAAGTTGAAGGTGCTCATCGGCCGTCACTCTGCGGACACTGACGTGCCCTTGCCGGCTCCACCTCGCAGGTCTTCAGATGCCAGCAGATTTGCTGCTAGTGAGGACGTGGACGAGGCTGCTCTAGACGAGCTTATCAAAAGTGACGAGACGATACGATTCACATTGACTCCTCGTACTATGCGAGAGATTGAAGTAAGTGCTAAATTACTATGTATGAATCGATTGATGACTGACATTTGCAGATGCCTGGATCTCCTCGTTGGAATACCGCCCGCAACGACGTTCATAAGGATCGTAATGATACATCTGACCTGGCCACCTTCTTCAGAACTACCGCTCCACCTGGGCAGCCAGTTCCTGCGCCGCGTTCCTCGGCAGAGCGAGAATCTCCCTTACCTCGCACGAAACAAGCGCCTCCGTCATTGGCGGAAACTACAAGATCGCATTCAGCAATCGCCACGGTTTCTGAGAGATCGAGCCCTACAAGCCTACATTCAACAGCTAGTCCCGTGAGTCGAGCCTCGAGTCGGACTAAAGCCGCCATGCAGCAAGCTCGAGAAGCTCGAGTGGGAGGTGATTCTGTCCGGGATTTTGCACAATTCATTCGTGCTACCGGACCCCGAGCAGATATTCCTTCGAACGGCCACGTTCGCGATGGTTCAGACTCAGTTAGGAGTTCATCCAGACCCGACACCGCGCAGTCTGTCTCCTCGCGAACAACAGCCAAACCGAGGAGTTCCTTCAACTCGATCAAGAGGAAAGGCCCACGACTTGAAGCTCGTGAACCAGCCGGTCATAATAGCAGCGAAACATCAGATCTCATTGATTTTATTAGAGAAGGGCCTCCGGGCGCATCTACTCATCGCATACCGCGTACGGTCGCCCCCTTCAGGAATACCATGGATTCAGAAGACCTTATATTGATTGAAACAGCCCATGACAACAACACCAGAGTGACACCGTCTCTTGCAAGTACGGGTGCCGAGTCTACTTCTAGTTCTCGTGCTCCCCTTCTTTCGAAATCCGGTCCGTCCGACGCCCCGCCTATCCCAAGACGAAAGCGTCGTGGTCCACGAGACCCGTACGCCATTGACATTTCTGATGAGGAGGACGATGAAGAAGTCCCGGAGCCCGTTGTGGCGTCGAAAGCACCACGAGCTGAAGAGAGCTTGCTTGACTTCTTGAACTCCGTTCCACCGCCGGTCACCCAGAAGGCTCCCGAACCGTTCATTCTTACTTCGTACCCAATACCTCCAAAGTCTTCCGGACAAGGCATATCCAGCGTCACCAATCGATTCAGACGAAATACAGTCACTGATAAAAGCCCTACCACGAAAAAGTCAATGCCATCGATGCGATCGCCCAAGACGGTGACCAAGCCGCAAATAAGCCCACCAATTCCGCAATCAAACGGGTTCTCGACAAACAGATCCAACTACTCAGCCCAACTTAGTCGCGAGCGTGGGCTCACCTCTCAACCATCTATGCCTTCTCTGACTCGGCCGTCGCGGCAAACCGAGACGGGTGCCCTCGCAGATTTCTTCAAGAACACCGCACCACCTGAGCCTGTCTCCCGCCCTCCTACTGTCACGTCGGAGGACAGAAAAGACTCGGCCTTTTCCAAGTTCTTCCGCCGGAAGAGGTTGGAGACTTAAGAAAACAAATCCTATCTAATCTTTTTCTTTTTGCGATCAGGCGATGAGCGATATGGCGCTGTAAAGTCTATTCGACTAATATATATTTCACAGTCTTGTTCTGCTATCTTTCTTTATACAACCGCGATTTGCGTTGAGATACGTCTCCATTTTGATGATACCTTGTTTCCTTGAAATCTTGTCAACAAATCTTTCGCTCGATTCCTTACTCCTTCTCTTCTCTCCACCCGCAGAGCCTTTGATTTGTGATTTAAGGGCCTTTTACATTACTTCCCTGCTTGTATCCCGGAGTATTCTCGGGACTCGCCTCTTTTGGCTAGCTTGGAACTGTTACATTATGATGTATGTATATTGGAGATGATATTCAATGATAATAACGATAGTAGTACTTATATCTCTCTGTCTTTGTGTGGTAAGCTTCAAGTAGAGAGAGTACTCAAGAGTAGACAGGGCGCGGAACAAGGATAATCCGCTCGATCACCACGCCAAGCCAAGCCCCCTTTACTTAGACTGTTTCGGGTAACATGTTAGCTTTGATGTTTAGCTGGCATTCTCCTCCACGATCACACGAACCCTGAAGTCAAATCCACAACGACAAATGATGGCATTCACTCTCAGGACCATCATTGGTCTTTTGTTTATGGTTGGATTGAGCACCGCGCTCAAATTCGATATCACGGCTACAACGTCAAAGACTGAGCGATGCATTCGCAATTTCGTCTCGCAAGGGCAGCTCGTCGTCGTCACGGCGATTGTGTCCGGGACGAAGGGGGATGGGCAGCTTGTGAATATGCATGTACGTTTTCACCTGATTTTGCGCTGAAGTAATCGCCGCTGGGCTAATGTTTGAGGGGTGCGGGGTGGATAGATCAAAGACGCCATGGGCAATGATTACGGTCGTCCCAAGGATATTGTCGGCGAGACTCGTCAGGCTTTCACGTCGCCTGCAGACACGGCCTTTGACGTCTGCTTTGAGAATACCGTTACCAATACTCGCCGTACGCTTTGCTTCTAGTGCCAATTGGCATTCTTATCAAGAATTGACTTTAATCTGGATTGTGAACAGACATGCGAGGCCCCGTCAGCCGCGAAATCGAACTCGACATTGAAATCGGCGCCGATGCCCGCGACTGGTCCGGCATCCAGGCGCAGGAAAAACTGAAACCCATCGAAACAGACCTGCGCCGTATCGAGGAAGTCGTCGGCGAGATCGTGCATGAGATGGAATACCTGCGCCATCGTGAGCAGAAGCTGAGGGACACGAACGAGTCGACGAATGAACGGGTGAAATGGTTTGCGTTTGGCACGATGGGCATGTTGATGGGGTTGGGCGCTTGGCAGGTTGTCTATTTGAGGGCTTATTTCAGGTTTGTCTTTTGCCCTTGTCGTTGGCCGTGTCAAAAGGTATTGAAGTACTGACCGTGGAATAGATCGAAGCATCTTATCTAAAAGGAAAGAGAAAGAGAAAAGAGGGAGGTTGAGTTTAGAGCCATGTCTTCTAATGAAAATGTATTTGTTACGATATACTACTTCTCGCGAGCATCTATAACCGATTGCGTGCATTCATCCGTTATGTGATTTTAGATCTTTCTTATTGGCGTGGACGAATGAGCGTGGAATGAACGGCTGTTTGTCGGCTTCATGCAGTACAAATCTCGTCATGATTGACTTGCTGACTTGGGACCAAATAACATTTTCGATGCATCTATTCAACAGGCTTGACGCGCTAACCACGCTCGCTAACTCGAGCTACATATCCAATGTATCATTCACTCAACAGGGAAAAGAGACTACAGTCTTCAAAGCCGGTCAAAACAGACCATACCGCTCAACTCTGCTCCATTCAACATATCTCTCCGACCCCTGCCGTCCAGACCAGTACAGCAACTCAAACTCACGCTTCGTAGGACGCTTCGACAACCCCATCGGCCACTTTTCAACAATGGTGTGCTTCGCTTTCATCTCCACACCAACCGCCTTGCCGAGCTCCTCGAACTGGAAGCGATGCATGTACCTACCGAACGCCGGTTCGTGATCAGCCACAAGATTGTGCGCATTGATGAAATTGAGGAATTCGGCGCTGTTGGTGTTTCTGGAACGCATCAACTCCATTAGATCGAGGGGAAGGAATTGATGTAATCTTCGATATGAATTTGATAGTGAAAGACGCTGTTCTGATATGGTTGACATTTCGTGAGTGGCGTTGAGGAAGAGTGTGAGTAACGTCGCTTTGGGGTTTCGTGCTGGATGCTGAAGGAGTGGTCCGTAGAGGGCGACGGTTTGTATGGGACCCAAGTACGCAGAATCAGCAATATTGGAAACCTCGAGGCATTGTTAGTGTCTGCGTGATTCTGATGTCGAGGGGCTTTTGGATATACCTCAATACGATCATATCGTCTGTCACTGTGAAGCTCCCCCAGCCGATACGGTAGGTTTGACGCATCCATACAGAATAGAGAAACTTTCACCTTTAGTCTATGGAGTTTCTCACAGAACTTCAGCAAGAGCTGTCTGATATGGAGATAAAGAAAGCCGTAAAGGTCATCTTTAGCACGATGAGGCTCGTCTAGCACCTCGCTGAGCGTCCAGCCAGAAAGAGGGTCGGCAGAGTCTGGCATTAGCCATGACTTCTGACCATGGAAGAATGTTCTGATTTCATATCTCTTAGCATGCAGTCTCGAAGATCCGAAAAAAAAAAAAAAAACAAACAAACAAACTCACGAATTCGGCACTTTGAACTCTCCACGCGGTGCCCCAAACGGTAAAAATATCCCGTCTTCCCAAAACTTGGCTTTCGCAACACGCCATGAAGGGGGCAGCGCGAACGTGGCTCTGTCCCTATAGTCCTGTCGGCTGGCAGCCAGGGTCACCGACTTTCTCAAACGAGCTGCTTCGTCGAAAGAAATAGATTGATTCCCCTGGCAATAGGCGAGCAAGAGGTTCCAGGTCTTTTTGTCGAGTTCGGCACTGAGCCGTGTTTTGTGATATGTCCAGGTTGCACGTAACTTTCCTTGTGTACTCGCCTTTTTCGATTTCAAGCCGTCCTGGATGATGGGAAGAATGGTGCTTTGGATAGAGTGAGCGATCGAGTCAGTCAGGAATGCAGAGTACCACAAATGAATGATCATGTCACTCGCTATTTCGGGGGGAAAGCTGAGCGCGACCAGAATTATCAGAATGTTCCGAGCCACGACCGTTTCGTCTTTGTCGTTGACGTCAATGTTGACATGTCCTTGATACTCATCGGGAACGTACGCGAGACTTTTGATGAGGTTTCTGGGATCTCCAGACGCTACAGTTTGTTAGCAAGGAGAGGACGAGATGTCTGGATGGTTAGGAAATACGTACCTGCCAAGAGCAAATGGAGATCTCGAGTTGTGTTCCTGCCCTCATTCTTGTCCAGCTGCAGCAGGTCGATGGCAGGCACGTTGCCCCATAGGTACTTTTTACCACCATGTGAGGTCACATATTTACGATCCGCGCCGCTCATGAATGTAGGTGCACGCTGCTCGATTTCCCATGCTGGTTTCCATGAAAGATTGCGAAGAGGGCTTTTGCAGTCCACCTTATGGATGGACCAGTGTGCTACTTGACATTCTTTGCTGCAGTACTGTGTTTTATTCCGTCAGTCAAGTAACCCCCTCCAAGCAACGAAGTTCCAGGTGCGGCTTGACTTACCAGTACCAACTGACAAACAGAGCACGCTTTGGTCCCCTCTTTGAAGCATGAGGGTTTTCCGTCACCTTGGTGCTGATTAGCGCATAGAAAAGCCTCCATCTTGAATGTAGGTGTGGAGGACGACATCCAAGGAGATTTGAGGTCTTCGACAACGAGATGGATAATAAGGTTGAGAGTTGTGGGAGAGAAAAAGTAGGAGTTCTGTGGCCATGAAGCGATGATATATATTGCGCTAGCTCTATTGCGGTTCGAGGCTGATTGACGAAAGAAAGGTACGCCCCGTCAACGAACGCATTGTGTTGGTAGGAGAAGAAGGCTTTTTAGATAGGTTGGATGGAAAGTCCCGTCTGTGCATGCTACATCGAGCTTGGTGATCCTGGTACTGAACCACAGCCTAACATAAGTATCAAGTATCCATAGGATATGGCTGAACGTGTATGGCTCCTCGCTATGATATAAGGTCCCTGGTGAATGTGCTGCGCCAATTTTCAGAAGTACTTCTCCCCTTTGCTCGAAATCTGGTTTTGCAGACTTCATGAAGGGGGAGCCATCGACTGGTCGATAATGTCAATAAGATTCCCAACCGATCTGTAACTTCAGCTTAGGTCGAGGGCTATATATCAATGTATGTTACTTGTGTACTCGCTATAACGACTGGGATTTATACACCAAGAGCCTGACCTACATCAAGTCTTCCAGGGCTCCAAAATTGACTCTTCATGTTCCACGTACATCTGTTTAAATAACGCCACATGAAGTTCGATTATCACAATCACTTGCTCGTTTCCACGAACATTGCAGGGACCAAGCGCTAGTACACATACACAAAATTTGGGTTCTGCTTGTCCGTCATATCCCTAAAGGCCGTTGCATTTTGCGTAAAAGCATCCATTTCTCCACGTTCTCTTAGGGTTTCCCGCTCCCGTTCCTTACCACGATTCTCCCAAATGTACACATATCGCAATAGGACGAAGATAAGAAGCTCGAGACAGTTCGCAACCAGGAGAGAGCCGATACCCAACCGGTAGGTTGGAGCTTGGTCGGACTTGTAGAAGAAAGGGCTGGAGATGTTACCGACGCAGACGCCGAACCAGATCATGCCGGAGACGATCATTTTCTTGGATTGTCCGGCTGTGTTGGAAGTGATGATGGAGAGAGACACGACGAATGAGGCTTGGTAGGAGCCGGTGAGGTAGCTATATAGAGTCATCAGCGCCAGTCAGAGTCTAGATGGGTCTTTATTCTACTTACAAGCAGATCAAACGGCCAACATAAGCATCCTTTGGAGCGAGAAGAAAGCCGAGACCACCAGCGATAGTTGGAAGCATGAAGATGGCAGCGACTAAGGTTCGGCTATTCTTGGGCAGATACTGATTGCAAACGGCTCCAAGCACAATCCAAATAACCACAATCACACCCTGTGGAATACCGAGCAGTGTGGTGTGGAAGGTATCGAATCCAAGACCCTGGATGACCAGGGTAGAGAAGTTGGAAATCCCGCCATTGGGGATATTGCTAACGAAACCAAGGAGGAAATAAATCCATGTCTTGTAATCCAGGTAGGCCTCCTTGATCTGATCCCAGTTGATTCTTCGATTCTCGATACCGGTCTGGTTTTTGCGGATGCGAGCGATCATCATGAGTTTCTCGTCGTGAGAAAATCCCCAGAAACTGGTCGGTGAGTTGGGGAGAAGAAGAGCTAGCACAATACCCCAGGCTGCGCAGACAGCGCCGACGATGATGAACTCGTAGCGCCATGACTCGAGGGACCCCTTGACATGACCAATGCCGTAACCTATGATACCAAACGATCAATTTTGTACTGGAATCAGGAAGGTAGAAAGGTAAACATACCGATAAGACCACCGCCAGCCACCCCGATACCGTTCCAGAGGTAATAACCTGCAATACGCCACGGCTGCTCCTCGCGAGTATAATAAGTCGACACGACAAGCATAAAAGCGGGATCTGCAATAGCTTCAAACGCTCCAGAAAGGACCCGAAGCGCAGCAAGAGTTGCAAAGTTCTTGGATGCAGCCTCGCACATGAGTAGCGCACCCCACATGAAGATATTGCCAGCGAGATACCATGCAGGGGGTAATCGTTGCATGATCAGGTTAGATGGAATCGCCCAGGCGAGCCAGCCGAAGTAGAAGATACTCGACAGCCAGGAATAGTCCGTGCCTTTGAGATGGAGGTCGTTCTTGATGCCAAAGATTGCCGCGTAAGAAAGAGTCGTCTTATCGACGTACTGTGCCGCTTGTTAGTAGACTTTCAAGAAAAGTACAGCATCGAACATACGTAGAAGAAGTAACAGATTCCGAGAAGAGGAATGATCCGAAAGTCAAGCTTTCGTTTCAATCGCTTCTCCTCTTCATAATCAATGGCCTCGTCATTGGGGTATCTCTGAATCGCTTCCAGATATAGTTCCATATGATCCTGGTTGATCATCTCCGCCGACAAGGTCTTGTCGTATTCGCCCTGTGTTGGGTCATCGAGCCTCGCGTCTTCGATGCGGGCGACTTCTCCCACGCCTTCTTGTTTTGGATCCATATTGGAAAAGGACTACCGAAGTAGATGTTATAAGAATGCTACGGGGATGTGTTTCAACTCTCAAGCTTAGAGAAGAAAGGATCAAAGTCCATTTCCACCGGCAGTTCATTTCAGTACTTATAGGACATTTTGCGGCTCTAACAGCCAGAATCCCATCTTCTTCCAAGGTCTAACCTATAGGCTACACCGACTATAGTCTCTACGATTGGTGGCATAATCTTGAGCGTGGGGGGACTGTCTCTCTCCGCAAATATGGATACTTTGATAATCCAAAAACTGGGGAATAGCCCTATCTGTGCCTAGTCGAGTAATGTCTTGCGGGGCAGCAAAATTTCACTCGTTTATACTTTAAAGTCGTAGACAAGAAACAATGTCAAGTATCTGGAGCAATTGAATCTTTGTGACAGAGCAGAATGCGGTTTCTGGTGTCTTGGTGAACGGGGTGCCCTTGAGATTCATCCATCTACATTTACATACCTACTCCATGAAAGGAGCAGAAGTCCTAAATTGATCGGATCTTAGAAACAAGTTCGCTTCGAGGCTCCCCTTCTACGTAGCTGAAGGTCTTGCCCCCGCCATTACAGAAGAAGTAAGCTCTATCTCCTTGCCCTAGGTAGAGCTAGAAAAGATTGGGGAAAGCGTGGGGTTGGCCAATCTGTTGGAGATCTTTACTCTACAAAGAGATCCAGTTTGATGCTCAACGGAAAGAAAGCCGAGAACATTTCACGTCGGATTACTCCGACATAGAGACTAATTTACTGTTCGGCCACGTGGTTCAGCCATCTTGAATAATTGCAGACCAATAAACCTCAAGATCCTTGTGGTTTTTGGGGCTAAGTGCCTAGCGTCATCATTTTGTCGAGAGATGGAAAGTAGCATTGTTGAAACTGCCTTCAGACTGTCTGCTAAGTCCCATAGGTTTCGGGTGATAAATGCCTTTGAGACCCCATTTTGAAACAGAAAATCAAAAAGAGCCTTGAAATCGCTTGCGGTCGAATACAGAGAAATAGCCATGCTCGAGAAAAAAATGAGCACATCAAGCTCTATTGATGTGATAGCAAAGGTAGACATAGATGATTATGGCGAGGCCATATCAGGTAAGACTTTAGATCAATATCTGTGCGAAACACTATCCATCTCATATCCAGCCCTAATGCGTCGGCTTCTCTTGCCCTTCTCACAACATTTAATGTCATACACAATGCGGATACGGTGTGGTGCAGCCACGATGTCATCGACGTCACGAACCTGATTATCTCTGGGCCTCACATCGAGCCGAGTTAGACGATACGAGTGCCAATACCAGGGACTCGGACTTGCGGAACCCTTGATCGCCTGATAGATTTCGCGGTATTGAGCCTCGTTGTTCCAGATAGTGTCCTGCTCTTCCAGCTGCCCGTCTGGGGTTTGTTTTTGTACTAGAAAACGGTTTGATAATGTCTATATGATTCTCATAGCGATCATTCTCATCATCATCATCATCGTCACGGCGCCATTTGGCAGTATCCAGGAGGCGAGCTTTTTCTCTTCCAGTGCTGATGAGACACATGAGTAGAGCTTTTCTACTTCGGAACACGAATGTCGTTGAGCCGGTAAACCACTCGTCGCGCCTCGTGATATGCCTGACGGCTCGTTGCCATGATGGCTAGCAGGTTGGTCGGCGGATTATGCTGGAGCCACAAGTCCTTGTCTGCTTCAATCTTGCCCCCGTGGACACTGGACACCTATATCCGTTCAAAGTAGAGAATAAGTTTGTAAATCACGTGTCGTACTTCTGGTTTCATCGCGGGTCCTTAGTCAAATACGTCAGATCGAAAGCTCAGCTGATTGTATCCTGAGTTATAAACCTGCGCCGCTGGTAAATAACTTTTGCACAGGACGGACACTTGAAAGAAGTACTTTCATGATCGTCAAAGTGATCTTTCATGATGACGAGATTTTTGATTTCCAACACGGCTTGAACTCTATCGGCGAGAACTCGCCATCTTGCTGTGTACTTGAGCAGATGCGTTCTGGGGGCTCTAACGGTAGTGAATTTGTGGGCACAGAAAGGGAAGAACTGCGCTTCTTTGGCCATGATGTCTTTCTCAAGGGGGTTGGTTTGGATTCTTTTGTTCTGTGTTTCGAGAAGTCGATGTGTGGGAGTGTCATCCTCTGAAAGTAAACTTAATCACAGCTCACCGACAAATCGTACTGATGTAATATACACAGCTATACCTAAATTTGTTTATATCCAAAAATATCCAGTATGTCCACGACATAGTTTTCATATGTGTACCCAACTCATCACTTGCCGATATTCCTCTCATGATGAGCAGCATCTCCATGAATTATGTCTTCATCATCTATAACGACAGCCATTTCCGACACAGTCCCCGTCTCGAGCGGAGCCTCATATTTTCCAAATTTCCAAATCGGGACTCCATCCTGAAACATCCGATTGATTTCTTCCAGTGTGCGTCCTTTCATCTCCGGGACACAGAAATATGCAAAGAAAAACGACGCAATAGCCAGACCACCGAATATAAATCCCACTTTCGACCCGAGATCTGCATATGGTTCGTCGAGAAGATACGGTGTGCTAAAAGAAAATGCAAAATTCGTAGCAACATTCACGAACGATGCAACTCGTTGCGTCTTGTCGCGCAGCCTGGATGCTGGAAGTTCAGTCGTAACGATATAGTTAAGTGGATCCCAGCTAAAGCATAGGCTCGCTGAAGACAGCGCGGTCAAGGCGATAACGGCATGTTTTTGACCGGGTGTCGGATCATGGTGAAGGCCTATGCCGGCCATGGAGAAGAGCAACACTACTTGTAGGGCTGAACCGAGGAGCAGGATAGGTCGTCGTCCTATCTTGTCGGTGATACTTATGGAAACAAGACAGCAGAATGTGTTGATGCATGAGCTCATAATCGAATAGTCGAACGCGTTCAGTGAGTTGAGTGACTGAACGAACAACGTGCCGTAAGCGGCTGTGAATGGTGAGCCCGTGGCTTGAATGAAGAAATTCATTCCTATCGCGATCAAAGTTCGCTTCCGATTACTACCGCGGAAAAGGTCTCTATATGTACCCTGATTCTGCTCCTCGAGTAAGGAAGTTTTCAGCAAATAGAGTTCCTGTCTCGGATCGTAATCCGACTCCCGATTGCCCGCAGTACGAAGCAGGCGCAACGACTCGAGCGCATCTCTCTCGCGACCTTGCAAAAGCAGCCATCGTGGAGACTCTGGAATGAACCAGACAAAAATCGCCACAACGGAGGGGATAACATAAAACAAAATCTGTGGTATTCTCCAAGCAGCGTTCGTGGTCAACTCGGAAGTCCCTCGGCAAACGCTATTGATGATGATTCCGCCGAGAAGCAGGCTCGTCTGATATGTTCCAACGGCGAATCCGCGAATAGGCGCAGGTACAATCTCGGCTTGGAACGGTGGGCAGGTGGAAAGTTCCATGCCGATGTAGGCATAATTGAGTATGCGACCTGCCAGGACTTGCTCGATCTTGCTCGATGTCACCAACACCGTGGCCGACATAGTAGCCCATACGCACATGCAGAACATGGACATACGACGGCCAAATCGCGCGCTGATGACGCTGCCTATGTATAATCCTGTGCGACTATCAATATCACTGTATCTCGAAGGAACGCTGGCGTAGGACGGGTAGGATGTGCGCACCGAAAGCGAAGCCAATAAAGTTCAAACTATTCAATAAAGAAGTCCAGTAAGTGGGAATGGCATAAGAGTTCGTCTTCGGGTTCCAAACTCCAAACTGATGCTTGTAGGTCGTCATGGCCTGGCTAGTCGCAAGTCCCTGATTGTCGAAGCCATAGTTGAGACTCGAGAGCGCAATCAGACTGACGGCCGCTGTTAGACGGGGGGTGAAATGCGACAGGATGCGATTGCTTCTAATGAGATTCCGAAGAGCCATCGTGACTATGATAACTATGAAATCGGACGTTCACTTCACGCCGTCACAGCTCCTTGACTGAACGGCGCAGCGGCGGGAAGTTAAGCAGGTCGATCGAGCTCGGTTGCTCCTCACGACCGGACTCATTCTTGTTGGATAGGGGGAGAAGAGCCTAAGACATGGCAAGCTCGTAGCACAGTCGGGGCGACGAATCGCGTGCGATTCACGTGGGAACTATGGCAGTCGATTTTTCACTGCAACATCAGGACACGCACAGACGGATGGACGCGTGGAAGTCGAAGGGTCAACGCCGTAATGGCTCTATTGAGATCTATCGAGGTCGAGCAAAAGAAAAGACTGAACACAACAGAAGAACATTCAGGCTCTTTCTGGTGTCTTGCTGAAGAGAATTCTTCTCCCGCGGCTGAGCTGAACGGTGGCTGAACTGCTGATTGGCTGTCCGCCGGGAGATCCCCTTAAGCTTTGGCCCAGTTCTTGCCTGCTCTTCTCTCTTTTATCCCGCTCCAGCTGCTCCTCTCTTCACCAACGTCGTCCTCTCATTATTGCTTCACTAATTCGGCGCCTGGAACGCTCTGGTCAGGCCAGAATGCCCAAAAAGACGACACATTCTCCGACCTCGTGGCAGAACGGCGCCCCACTTGCAGAACCTTAGGACGTGAACCTGTGGTCCTCACATGGCGAGGAGACACAAAAGCGTTCATGGACCTGGACCGAAGCATGATCGATATGTGCCGAGTTGTGGTTAAACTGACAATATTGACCTGCCAGATTGTCTTCATAGGTGAACCGCACCATCATCCATCCCATGTTGTCGTGAATAAAGCCTCAAGAAAAGCTTCCGCGAAACGGATCCACCCTCGGCAATTCCTCGGCCATACCTGCGATTGTTCCAACCTTCAACGCATTTTTCACTCGTCAGGCCATGCGTTTCGCAATGACAGCGTCCACCACGCGTGCCCTACGTTCGCCGTTGAGGAACTTGCCATTGAAGAAGTAAGTCGGGAATATTTGTGTAGTCGGGTTTGAGTCAATGCATGCCGTTGAGCGAATGCTTCGTGAGATCTTTATGATCATTGAGAGAGAGAGCTGGGAGACATCTGCATTGCCGAGACAGATAGGAACATTTCGTCTAGAAACAACTCTTTCCACTAGGAGTGAAGAACTGATCGATTGGAGAGTCCGTGAGAATGATATCTGGAAGGAAGCAACAGGCCTATGTATGATGGATCATGGGAGGAAAGCTACCACTTTTATATACCCTCAGTCTGAAACCAGACCCCGATGATAAACACCGTATAATCGAGTGCATCTGGTTCGGAGAATTATTCCACCCCATGACTCGATCAGGCATGTGGTTATGTGGACGACCTTTCAATAGTAAATCAATAGTCTGCGTGTAGTTCGATCCATGCAGCCAATCATAGCATGACTGCGCAGTCAAGATCGACCACCTACGTAGAGGCCTCGAAATCTGGATCGGTCGACCGTTACATAAAGCCAGCCCTGAGACGACCGTTTAAATGGTTCGCTTGTAGCAAATGCTGTCAATTCAATGCAATGGCCATTGTTGCGATTCCTGATCCATGAACATCCTGTATCTCCGATTATGCGGCTGTGTGAGCTGATCGTACCTGTCATAGTG
The DNA here is from genome assembly GCA_019828575.1 of Talaromyces thailandensis. Lineage (NCBI taxonomy): Eukaryota > Fungi > Ascomycota > Eurotiomycetes > Eurotiales > Trichocomaceae > Talaromyces > Talaromyces thailandensis. The sequence goes on from JACVQZ010000204.1 coordinate 71,712, forward strand.
CATCAACATCATCCAAGTCTCGCCCCCTTCTACACAATTGCATACGTGTAGAATTAGATTCATGATCCATGCTAACTAGCTAAAATCAAATATTGATCGTGAATAAAGACTCCGCAGAATCTTTCCGCGGTGGATCCTGAACGCCACAACCGCCGTTGTTTTGCACATCCCCAGCCTATAGAATGGTAGTGCGATATTCATGCTTTTATAGCCTGAGACATGGTGTTTACATTCATTCGTGGACTAATCTGTATCAAATGGATCATTGGTTTACGATAGCTATGGCTTGTACGATTGGAGCGTGCGATAACTACGTCTTTTCCTTTGCCTAGATCTTTCTAGATTGATGGATCTTCTCCGATTGTCTGAAGTCCAGATGATCGCTCCTATACGTAGTACTGTACGAAATAACTTGGATGGGGTAATTATCCATGTGTATAGGTTCCTTGGACATATTTAGTTCAACCAGTGTAATCTCGTAATTTGATTGACTGTCTTATCTCTGTCTGAGCATGACGTGGGTTCTCTGACTCCACCTACCTAGGTAGGTTGTTAACAATCTATCAGCACATGAGTTAGGGCTTTGCGTCAGAGCGTTGGTAAACCACCTAAATCTCAAGTACAATGTATCACAACAGACACGCGTCGATAATAAGCCCTCCCCTACCTCCTCAATCCTAAAAAATTATACGGCAACAGCCCCAAAAACCCAGCAACCACATGCAGCACGCCGTCGCCGCCATCCAGAATTGAGGCGAGAATGTGCAAGAACCTCAAGGAATTCTGTGTCGCCATAATCGTACCTCTCGAGTGACCCGGTTATGCTTCATCTCGAAAATGCAGTAGTATAAACTTGCAAGATCATTATATAGATTGCCACTATTCAAAACTTCATTGACTTGGAATCTTAGTATGGAAATTAGTGTGATGGACGTCTAAAGCAACAAACGCGCATCTGATGGAGAGGAGAGATATTTGCACAACGCCATCATATCAATGAGCACAAATACCTCACTAAACATGATTTTTGTAAATCACACTATAACAGCATTTGCTTGTTTCCACTGCATAAATGAACCTTCCAATCCGTCACTCAGCCTTCGTCGCCAACACTTCTGCTACAATCTGCTGCTCCACCTCTCCCACATCAATATGCTCCTTGCCCTGTCGAAGTAGTTCGACATCTGGCACTGATGAATGCTTCTCTCCTTCGAATATGGCATCAATTTCCTCGAGAGTTTTGCCTTTGGTTTCAACCCAGTAGACAACCTGTAATGGGTTCCGATGATATTAGTGACTGAAAGGCGACTAGGGGTACTATCAAGGTATAACGTACGATCAAACCCAAAATGACGATATCCCATGATCCATTTATCATATACATCTTCCATCCAATATTTGTAAGACCAATTGGCATAATATAGACAAAGATGAGACTTGCTTGTTGTTAGCTTCATAACCCGTACATCGAGACAATAGGACTTACGCAAATGCGTTGAGAGAGAATGCCGACAGTGCCATTCCATTTGCTCGGATCGAATAATTCATTACCTCCGGAGGGTACAAATATAGCAGTGGTGTCCAGGCAATCGAGTAGAATCCCTGGAACAGGAACATGACCGCCACATCTCCATAAACCAGCGCACTTGACGCACCCTTGGGGTCATCGGCATACACCTTTGACAGACCACCAATGACGAAGAGGCAAGCAATCAGCAGTACTTGTGATAATATGGCGGTAGGCTTCCGACCCCATTTGGCTGCGAGCTGGGTCCCGGTTAGGGCACAGACCAAACACCAGGCGTTCAAGACGACGTTCTGTTCACATGATAGTCAATTCTCAGAGCATCGCCTAAGTCAAAGACCAAGTACTTACTGCTTTCAGCTGCGCCACGGTATCCGTAACACCAGCAGTATCGAGTTCTGAACCGAGATAATAAGACGCAATAATGTTACCTGCGATACAAGAAAACGGCCCCGGTGATATCCCAATCAACATTCTCTTTCTGGCAGCAGGAGTCTTGATTAGCTCTTTCGGGCTCATCGTTCTTCCTTGCTTCTTCTCCCAGTTCAGCGTATCAAGGATCTCTTTGTATACAGCCAGGGCAACCGGGTCGCTAAGGTCACCATTTGAGTTTGTTTGAGCAACAACTTCTCGTGCCAAGTCATGGTGGCCCTGGTGGACTAGCCAACGAGGCGATTCAGGTCTGCATGACGGTCAGACTTTATTACACTCTTATGCTGCCATATAACTCACATGAAAGGTATCACTATGATACAGGCCAAGGAGAATATGCCTTGGAGCAATGACGGTGCACGCCATGCCCAAGTCGAGTTCCACTGGCCAGTGCCCAATGTAATACCGGCGGCTATCAACGCCCCAACGCTAGACAAAATCAGCTTCTTCATTTGTTAACCAAACACTGTATATCCAACTCACTAATAAAAGGTGTTGAGCACACCGACTCCCCACGCTCGCCACCGACTTGGAAACGTTTCCGAAAGATATACAGCCCCAGCCGTTGAGGAAACTGCAAGTCCCAGGCCTAATACAATTCGAGCGACCACAAACATGGCAATGTCTTGTGCAGCTGTTTGAAGAACGATGCCTATCAAAGCGACGACAGAACCCCATAGAAGGGCTGGACGACGGCCAAGCCAATCTGTGAGCAACCCTGAACTCCCTGTGCCAAAGAAGCTACCAATGAATACCGACGCGGTGTTGAGTCCGGTTGTCGCAGCATTAAGATTGAAATAGTCGGTATACGAGGGAAGGATATTCAGGCCGTTCATCATCGAACCGTCGTATCCACCAGTCTAAGATGAAGTCAGCTCGGGATTTTCCCTTCGAACTATCTTTGAAAAATGGGTTTACTCACAGCTGACTGCACCATGGAGCATATCATAAGCAGTACTGCAAGGGTAGTAGTAGATTCTGGTACCCACGCGGGCATCCATGTTCCCGTTGGCGATCGTTTCAACATCTTCTACTTCTTGTGATGTAGCTCAAGTACAGCTTCTTTCGAGGTAATGAACAGCCGGGGTCAAACAAGAAATCAAGATTCACATCGTGTCGTTGAGACTTAAAAGCTAGAAAATCCTCCATCCACGCCATTGTTCAGAGTATACTAGCGTAAAGATAAGCTGGACGTACGACTCTGGTTGAGGGAGGAACAGATATGCATTCTTCACCGCCAACCAATGGCGAGCCTAAAACGCAAAATCAATGATTGGAAGCTTTCTAGCGTAGTAGACTTAATAGCTTGTAGTAACAACCGACAAGTGAGGAGTGAGCGATGTTACCTTCGGTGGTTGTGCAGATCGTCGCTGATGTTACCTACCCCATACTCCCCGCCCTGATAACCTGATAACCTGATTATCTGATAACCTGATAACCTGATAACATATGAAATGATAGATATTTTTGATTGTATAGACACTCAAGATGCGTCGATGGATGGATCGGATGCTGTCTCTCTCTGATATAAAGTTCTGTCGGTAGATTCAGCGAAAGAAGAGATATCAAAGGACTCGAGAGACTACAAAAGGAGGTGAGCCTTCTATTGCCTATCACGGAAGGTGCCACCCACGCGGGTTGTGCCTTCCCCCACTTGAGGGTAACTAGCTCCTGCCTAAGAGTGCCACAACATCCAACATCCATCAAGAGCTCCTTTGATTTTACGTACACCAACGACTTTTCCAAATTATCCTTGAATCCTTCAGGTCTTGCTGGTAACCAGAATCAAAATGCACAGCCGCCCAGTCATTGCCATTGCTGGACTTGCTTGCGAGACATCCACGTTCACGCCGTCCAAAACGCTGGCTCCGGCATTCCATCCGCGAAGGGGCATTGAATGTATTGAGGAATATGACTTTATCAAGCCGGAGACTTCCCTCGGAAACGTTGCCGACTGGCGTGGAGCACTGATTGGTCACGCTCTTCCAGGCGGAATCGTTACCCGAGCAGCATTTGAGGAGCTGGCAGCGGAGATTTTGGACAGACTTGCGGATATCCGTTCATCTGTACCGCGGCTTGATGGGTTGTGGTTTGATATTCATGGTGCTATGTGTGTGGAAGGTCTCGATGATGTGGAAGCAGAACTACTCCGTCGTATCCGCAAAGTCATTGGACCCGATGTGGTCGTGTCGGCATCTATGGATTTACATGGCAATGTGTCGCGTGAGCTTGCTCATCAAACTGATTTAATCACATGCTACCGAATGGCGCCGCACGAGGATGAACAAGAAACCAAAGAGCGTGCCTGTCAGAATCTAGTAGATTTGCTCACGAAGCAGCATGCAACGGGAGATAATCGATCGCGACCTTACAAAGTATGGATACCTCTCCCAATACTGTTACCAGGCGAGCAGACCTCTACCCGAGTTGAGCCTGCAAAACATGTCTATGCGGCGGTTTCGGGCGTCGAAGCTAGTCCTGGTATTATAGATGCTGCGATTTGGGTTGGATACGCCTGGGCTGACGAACCGCGCAACCGCGCCATTGTCATGGCCACTGGCTGGGATAAATCGGCTGTTGCTGCAGGTGCTGAAGAATTGGCAAAAATTTTCTGGGATGCTCATGCCGATTTTGATTTTGTTGGGCCAACCGGCACATTCAAAGAATGTTTGGATACAGCTCTGGCGTCTTCCGCTCGCCCATTTTTTATCTCGGATAGTGGAGATAACCCTACAGCAGGTGGTAGCGGTGACATGACGTGGGGTTTGACTAAGCTTCTTGCTCGACCGGAATTCCAAGATGCCTCAGGGCCGACCGTGATATATGCAAGTGTGCCTGGTCCAAAAGCAATCGAAACAGCCGTTGCCGCTGGCGTTGGGACGACTGTAACAGTAACTGCAGGTGCAGAGGTCGACAATATACATGCAGATCCTATCACAATCACTGGAAGAGTACATTCAATCAAACATGGTGATAAATGGGCAGAGACTGAAGTCGTCCTGCAAGTGGGCAGCGTCTATGCTATCTTGACCAAATCACGTAAGCCATATCACAAGGAGCACGACTTTACCGACTTGGATCTGAAGCCCCGCTCTGCGGACATTGTGATTGTCAAGATCGGCTACTTGGAGCCAGAGCTCTTTGATATGGCAGCAGACTGGATGCTTGGTCTTACTCCTGGTGGTGTTGATCAAGATCTCGTCAGGCTGGGCCATCATCGTATTCGCCGCCCCATGTGGCCATTTGACAAGGAATTCGAGACTCGGCCAAATTTAAAGGCGCGGTTTATTTCGCTATCCCACGAGCCACTAAAAGGCCCAGATGAGTGAGATCAATGTATATAGACATCAAAAGAAATGGAATTCGTGAAGCGATTAGTTGAAATGATTGTTCGTTAGAATGCGAAAGTGGGGGCGGTCCCATGGTGGGGTTGATCGGAGCAATTCCGAGCTCTGTTTTGTCTCGCGGACTCTCAAAGTTCACCCTTCGCAGACCAAATCGCGACGATGCGATGTCTTCCGCCCTCGAACGTCTACACCAGCGAGACCTCGCCGAGGAAATTGAAGCGATAAACGCGATATACGAAGCCGATACGATCGAAATCAATACAATCAGTCAAGGCACGACTGCGGACAATGGCGCACGAACGTTAGATCTGGGAGGCACAGCATCTCAGACTGCTGCTCTTACGACGACGATACGATTGCGTGTTCCGGAACATCCTCATCTGTCTTTCATCATCGGTTTTGACGATGAGTATCCAGAAACACCTCCCCGGGTAACCGGAACAGCATCGACTTCCTCCCGCGGCGAGGGAAGTCTAGCCGTTGACGTATTAAGGGACATAATCAGCCGAGCACATCAACCAGGGCAAGTCTGCTTGTTCGAAGCGATTAGTGAGGCCAACGAAAAGTTCATTGAACTGAGCATTGGTGGAACATCAACAGATCATGAAACTCTACTAAGAGGTAACCAAGATGGCGAGGGCGATGCAGATGAGCATATCGACAAGACTGCTGAAGATTTCATGACGCTCTCTTTACAAGACGCTTTTGACATCAACAGTCCACCCGAATGGATACTTTCCGACGTCGTGACAGAAAAGAAATCAGTCTTCGTCGGTCGTGCCGTGCCCGTTACCAGCAGAGATCAAGCAAAGGCGTATATAGACCATCTCCTCGCGACAGACAAAAAAGTCGCAAGTGCAACACACAACATCAGCGCGTGGCGCATTCGAGAGAGGAAAGACGACGACACAGAAAGAACATTTCAAGACTGTGATGATGATGGAGAAACGGCTGCGGGCGGACGTTTGCTACATCTCATGCAGTTGATGGATGTTTGGGATGTGCTTGTAGTCGTTACGAGGTGGTATGGGGGTGTTCTGCTAGGGCCAGATAGATTCCGGATCATTAACAACGTCGGAAAAGATGCGCTTCTCAAGGCGGGATTCCAGAAAGAGGCATCGACTGGTAAAGATAAAGGCAAGAAGAAGGGCAAGAAGTGAGGTGTTTGTGGTACATACATTTCATTCTTCGGCTTGTACATTGCATGGAGGGCGTTTTGTTACGATTCTCGAGCACAATATGCCAAACCTTTAGTAAACTGTTAGGGTTTTCTGGATCACGCGATACTTTTCGCCCATCAAAGTACTAGTGTACACAACCCAGTAGCCATTTGACGTGAAGCAGTTTAGTGTCCATAAAAAATCGAACGAGCAATCTCGTAGTTATCAATGACAGATTGAGTCATACTCGGCGCACTCTGGAACATCGTCGTCGGATATCCTATCGTTGAGTCCGGCCAGCAACTAGAGGGCTTCAAGGTAGAAACACCACCTCAAAATTGTCTAGATCAATCAGATAACACAGCTCGATTGCCTGAATGATTCAAATAAGATTTACTTGTGAAAATTCTGCCAGTTTCACCAAATGTCTAGGGACGGTATTCTGAAGCTCTGATTGGTCCGTTCTATACTATAGATCAATATTGACCTCCTTGCGGCTGTTTCAGATGAGTCTGTGTCTGTGTCCTACCTTGCTGGACAGCCGACAACAAAAACGGATCTTGGATCTGAAACTGGGGCTCAATGGACTAGTGCCAATTGTTTTTGAGCCGTTTGAATTGTATCGCTAGTTTGGCACTTGCAAGCCCTAATGTGTTTCCAAATTCTCGAGACACGCCGAGAGAACGAGCACTCTATGGTTCGACTTGAAGGCTCATACCATGACTCAAAGAATGATGCCTCCAATATGACGCAGATTGTAAAGTTTCTTTCTTCGTGCGGAGTGTCCTTGCATCAAAAACGGCCTACCATGGCAAAGGGACTCGACCATGACTTGCCTATCCTTCGCGAATCTCCAGTGGACTAAAATCATAATTATTCTTCCTTGGCAACAACAGATGGAAACTCTCAATAGAACAATATGATCGTGTCATGACTGATGCCCAGCCACTCAGTCAACTATTGGTGTTTGACACTGATTGTCCTTCAAAGACGTGCCGCTAGTCAGGCTATGCCCAGTCAATAACCTCAACGCCTTTCTATCCCACACACCGTATAAAATGACTATCCCCTCCTGAGTCTCGCCGTGACTCGCTTTTTTGGACCTTTTCCTTTCCTTCCTTTTGTCAAACGCTGGCGTCAGAATTTTATCTTTCAGTCATCATCTTGACCTTCATTATTTTCTGTCCTTTCTTTGCAGGTCAAATTCTTGGACAGGGTCCTTTTTTCTTTACAATCTTTACAATTGTCACCTGTGCTAGACACAGTTATCGCTCCTTCTTGACTCTCGAGGTTGGTTTCACGTCTTTGCAAACGATCCTTCTTTTTTCTCAAACTTCCCAAGCGGCTGGCACGCTTAGAACAACATTCCCGCATTCAACGCGAAGCTTCCTCTTGCTTCTACAAGCCTACTCTGACCAATCTTCACAATGTCTACCACAATGAAGCATCTTCTCCTTGGAGCCTTCCTTGCAGCTTCGACTGTGCAGGGACACATGATGATGACTTCTCCCGTGCCGTTCGGACAAGATACTTTGGACAATTACCCTTTAGACGGCCTTGGCTCTAATTTTCCATGTAAACTAGGAAGCGACACTTATGCCTTCACTCCCGAAGTTCTCGCAGCCAACACCTACCATGTTGGTGATTCACCCGTATTGAGCTTCAAGGGCGGTGCGACTCATGGTGGGGGCTCCTGTCAAGTCAGCCTGACTACAGATCTCGAACCTACAGCAAAGTCCACGTGGTTCGTCATCCATTCGATTGAAGGAGGTTGTCCCGCAAACGCGGCTGGGAACATTGGAACTGACGCCAACGCAACGGATCCGACGACGTTCAACTTCAAAGTTCCTGACATTGCTCCAGGTCGGTATACCCTGGCTTGGACCTGGTTCAACAGAATCGGCAATCGCGAAATGTATATGAACTGTGCTCCCGTTGAGATTATTGCAGCAGCAGGTAGCAAGAAGCGTGAAGAAGAGACACTGTTCAAGCGCGCTGAATTCCCTGAAATGTTCGTCGCCAACATCAATAATTGTAATACGACGGAAGGTATCGATATTCGCTTTCCAAATCCTGGTGATTCAGTGGAATATCTTGGCGAAGCTTCAAATCTTCAACCATCGGGCCAGCCTGCATGCACTGGGGGAGCAGGGCCTACTGCTACTGGTTTCATTGCCGCTCCTAGTCCCACTGGCACTGGCACTGGCTCGGCTAGTGGTGCTTCTGGGGGTGCTTCTGGTGGTGCTTCTGGCTCTTTCGGTGCGTCCGCAGGCGTTGCTACAACAAGCGCTCCTAGCACCCTGGCCACCACGAAGGCAACCTCGACTATTCCAGAGAATACCGTGCAGCCAGTTCCTGCCCCAACATCCACGGAACCAGCTGCTTCTGTCGCAACGTCTACACCATCCACGAGTGGTGGCGGTGGTACTACATCTGGTGCTCTCAGTGGTGGCGGTACTACAACCGGTGCTCTCAGTGGCCCTTGTTCCACCGAAGGCTCATGGAATTGTATTGATGGTTCATCCTTTCAACGTTGCGCTAGTGGTGCCTGGTCAGCTGCTCAACCTGTTGCGGGAGGAACCAAGTGCAATGCTGGACAGTCAAGCGAACTCAATCTTGTTGCGGTGAAGCGGGAGTATGCTGGCGAGATATATAACCGTCGTCATTCGCTCATGGACAAGGCTGACTCCTGATCCGTGACGGCTGGACGGCATACCAAGTATTTCTCTTCGTCGGCCCTGGCGGTCTTTCTTTCTCTTTCATGATAATGGTGATATCGTAACGGCCGCACATGACACGAGAAACGACATAGGGGGTATTTTCTTCAAGTATCACTATTGTAACTAGTCAGTCTTGCGCGAAAGTCAGACCAGTATGGTCTCCTTACTCAGATAATCCAGGTTAACTAACTTAGTTAATTGATAAATTGTAGTAAACAGTGAAACACAGCCATACAACATGTGATTGGGCGCAGAATTCAATGTGGATCCTCCAGCCAGTGACCAGCCGAAAAAGTTCTTAGCCCTAAGCCCTCGTTTCCTCTTTCGACAGAATTACCCGCACTGGCAGCCCGCAAATCCACACTAAGCGAGAGCGAAAAAATCCACACCTTCAATCTCGAAGTCTCAACACTCGAACTTCGATCTCGACATCGACCAACCCGACATATCCAACTTGTCGACAACAATGGCGTCCCGACCAACTGTCACCATCGCCACGGCCGAGGGCAAGCCCTCTGGTGCTACTCACCCTTTGCCCACCGTCTTCTCTTCGCCCATCCGCCCGGATATCGTCCAGAAGGTTCACACCGGTATCGCGAAGAACAAGAGACAGCCCTATGCCGTGAGCGAGAAGGCTGGTGAACAGACTTCCGCCGAGTCCTGGGGTACTGGTACGTTTGAAAAAAAGAAAAAAAGAAATGGGAGGAATTGGTATATGACTTGCCAGAATTGAGGTTGATTGGATTTGATTTACAGGTCGCGCTGTTGCCCGTATTCCCCGTGTCTCTGGTGGCGGTACTCACCGTGCTGGTCAGGCTGCTTTCGGTAACATGTGCCGTTCTGGTCGTATGTTCGCTCCTACCAAGGTCTGGCGAAAGTGGCACCAGAAGGTCAACCAGGGTCAGAGGTAGGCTACATTTAAAAGATAGTTCGAGACGGATTGGAGCTGGTGCTAAACTCTGTAACAGACGCTTCGCTACCGCCTCTGCCTTGGCTGCTTCTTCCGTTCCTTCTCTTTTGTTCGCCCGCGGTCACCGTGTCGCCAGCGTCCCCGAAGTTCCCCTCGTCATTGAGTCCAAGACCTTCGAGAGCGCCGCTATCGCCAAGACCAAGGCCGCCGTTGCCCTCCTCAAGGCCGTCGGTGCCGGCCCTGACCTCGTCAAGGTCCAGAAGTCCAAGAAGACCCGTGCCGGTAAGGGTAAGATGCGTGGTCGTCGTTTCCGCCAGCGCCGTGGTCCTCTCGTCGTCTACAACCCCGAGACCGACGGCAAGGAGCTCGTCAAGGCTTTCCGCAACATCCCCGGTGTCGAGACCTCCTCCGTCTACGCCCTCAACCTCCTCCAGCTCGCCCCCGGTGGTCACCTCGGTCGCTTCATTGTCTGGACCTCTTCTGCTTTTGCTGCTTTGGACGAAGTCTACGGTACTACCACTACTGCTTCTGCTCTCAAGAAGGATTTCCTCCTCCCCTCCAACGTCCTTGCCAACGCCGACATCACCCGCATCATCAACTCTTCTGAAGTCCAGTCCGTGCTCCGTGAGCCCAAGGGTGAAGCCCGCACCAAGCGTCCCTTCGTCCAGAAGAAGAACCCTCTCCGCAACAAGCAAGTCCTCCTCCGCCTCAACCCTTACGCCGCCCAATACTCCAAGGACAAGGTTGGCCAGCAGGCTGCTGAGGCCAGCAAGCCTGAGCGCGCTGGTGAGCAGTTCCAGAAGATCCTCGCTGAACAGTAGACTGTTTACACTCTTTTGTTTGGTTGCTTCTCTTGTTTCTTCAAAAATGGGGTTTTTTATGTCCACTACCACTAGTTTTTAGCACAGCTACATGAAATGAATATGCATGCGTGCCATAATGTGTGATGCCATCAATGAACCGTCATGACTTGACTTGGCTTGACGTAGACTGATCAATATCTTCAAATGCATGATTAGGGTTACCAGGGTTGAATCAGCATGACTGATAAGTGCCTACATGGGGGGGCCTCCAAACGTCAGCACCAGTGCTTACAGGTATTTTGATCAAAGGTTTTATAGATTGCATCGTGTATCCCGTCTCAACGTTTCCTATTCCAGCAATGGTCTTGCGACACCAAGGCCAGCTCCAAACTTACAGACCCCGGCCAGCGCCTCCACAGTTGATGTCTCAAATCATAGAAACGTAAGTTCATTTCTCAATCTCCCGCAAAATATTGACGCAGATCAGTACGCCTTACCATCGACAGTCAATTATGGTTAAACCAGTCATTGACGGCTTGGAGCTCAGCTGCGATCTCCCGGCCTATGCATTCTTGGTCACTCATCCCACTACGAACCGAAAACTCATCTCTGATCAAGGAACCCGCAAGGATTTTGAAGGGGAGCTGTAAGTCAAAAGGGGAAAGACGATCCAAATTTCAGCATCGATGTTTGAACGGACGTCTCTGAGATTTTGGTTGCTAAAGAAATGCAGTTGGAGAGTAGTGAAGCTATTATTTGGGGCCACAATAATTGGGATCATACAGGTGACCCCTCCGTATTCCCAGCGATACAGCTTTGGTTGTGGGCCCTGGCTTCAGAGACAGGCATTCGGAGGCGTTTTCCAGTGTACCCGACTCGCCCGTTGACGAGAGAACTACGCGAAATCTCGGGGCTGAAGGTAGGCCGCTTCAGAGCCTTTGACTATTTCGGAGAGGGGTCTTTCTATCTCCTCGACACTCCGGGACATTAGGTCGGCCACATCTGCGATCTTGCACGTACCGCGGAGGATAATTGTATCTTTATGGGTGGTGATGCGGCTCATCATTGTGGTGAGTTTCGACCAACGTGGTATCGGCTTCTGTCAAAGGAAGTGAATCTCAAGCGACCGATTTCGATTGATTTTCCCTTGTCCATGTCCGGAGGAGCTGTTGCAGCACTATATTCATCCAGAACAATGTGCAACGACGCCATTCTCTAAGCCTTCAGACATCATCAACGAGATTGCGGAAGAAGGTGAATGGACTGTTGAAAACCTGACTAGATATGATACCGACGATCGAGTTCGCGCATGATGCTTCGCTTTTCCTGTGTTAGACCTTTTCCAGAGCTTGCAAATCAATGGCAGAGCCAAGGTTGGGCAGACGAAGGCCCGCCGGCGGTTTGTTGCAGATCGGGCAAATGGTGTCGAAAAAGCTTCTCTATTTTAGACGCTCACTTGGATATCGTCACCGTGTATAGAAGATTGGGGGGGCTCGAACGTAAAAGCAACTAGAAGCAGTTATTACGTTAGAGGGTTTACTTTGTGTAGAGTGCATGCTACTGACTTGGCTCACAGTGTTGGAAAGATGGTCCTGTCCATGGAGATATGGCATGTTCCAGAGTCTTGATGCGTTATCATGCGAAAATTTTCACATATCCAACGGAGACGGCAGCAATACTCGCACAAAGGAATTTTCAAAATCTGTCAATATCAATATCGGGGAGGGGGGGTGTTGGCAGCATCTCCCAACCCGTCAACGGAAGCGGACCATGACCCAACACAATTGGCACACCGAGATAGACGCTGTCCATGTCCAACATCATGGTTAACTTTCTCCTCTCCACCGAAACATTTATGTGTATCAGATATGCCTGCCACTCGAAAATCATCGATCCCAGGTAAAATAGCGCAATCCGCGAAAAATCACTCAACAAACCCGGTCCCTTCTCCGGCTACTGAACCCGATGCATGCTTGATGCTCTCCCACTCTCCCATGTATGCAGAAAAACTCTTCATTCCTTCACCGAAACCTTGCCGAATGAACTCACCGATTCCAAATATCGCCGTTCGATCCTATTTGACAGATTTTTTGTTGAGCAGAGTTCGTATCGAGCATTGAGGGTACGTATTGGGCTTTCACATGTTTTCTTGTCGGATGATCCTAGGTACAATATATATTGCAGATCAACCATGCAAAACCTTGCTGGCATAGATGAGACAAGCCTCTCGACCAGGGGGCCTAAATGCGGCAGTACGTACCTGGCCTATCTTATGAGCTTTGGACAAATGAAGCATGCACGGAGGTTTGCCACACCGTTGATATTGCTAAGCACCGGCTGACTCGGGCGGTTGGCTGCATCAAGCTTCGTTAAAGACAGGATTTTGATAGGAATTGCACTTCTCATCTACCACAAATAGGAGAAGCATCATGGAATATACGAAATCTATATCCAAACAGGATTGAAACCTAGCTTTGCATGAGACATATTAGCAACGTATGTAGTGAACCCGGTGGATGACGAGCCACCGAGAAGTTCAGGAGAAGAAATCCGCGAAAAGGCCCATTGGCTTTAAACGTTAGGTACATACTACCTCGGTACAATAATGAAGCTTAATTCTGTTCGATATAGGCTAGATTAAGTTAAGAATATGATGTCTTATTGCTCTTGAAGTAACCTACGTAGGTATCCACATCCAGATTGATGTGGACGGAGGATCAGTACTACCTTCATGTATCCTTCTCGGTCTCGACTTGCGATCCGTCGTCCGTACTCCAAATAGCATAATGACTCCATTGATGTTCGATGGTATTACCACGTCCAGGACATGCAGAGCGCAGAGTCTCGGATATTTCTAGATGTGTGCATGCATCTCAACAGTCGAGACTATAACAACTGTCATTATACCTCCATCAATCGGTCAAGCTGGGCTTTATGGGATATGCTCAGCGCCGCACTAATGCAGCACGGCAAAAGTTGTACGACAGAGTCCGGAAAATATATTACCGCTCAGATAATCATATAGATTGACCGATCTATAAATAATCGTCCACCACAATCGGATGCCTAACGTTGAAAGAGGAAAAGGCCAAACCCGAGGGATCAAAGAAAGACATTAGAAAGAAGACTAACTCGGACCCGGCCGTAGGGTTTATGAGCGACGGTCCGCTTGAGGTTCGCATAGCTTTAGATGTTGCATCCTGCTCCTCTGTACATACACATAGCTGTCAAATCCCGAATTATTCCCGTGCTATGTACTCGACGGACGTTGGCCCTGATCTAGGCATCAATTGCCGAGAGTTGCCCTTCATTCTTAACTCTTTTGGATATCGAATACGTAGCCTTTTTTTTTCCTTGTTTGTTTCGCTCAATCATGATCCTACGGTATAGAGTACGTAAGAAAACTTTTCTCTGGTCAAGCTAGGTACGTACTATGTAAGTAGTGCGTACTAATCGATCGGAAGGAACGTGCTGTCGTTCCCGTTCCGCTTTGTCCATCTCCCTAGAGTTAGACAAGTAGACTGGAATGGGGATACTATCTTCAAGGCTTCGAGCCTTGAAAGGAATCACGAAGTACGTACGTGTGGACTCGCATCAATCGCGCATCGCCATCTGGGATGTTCCGGCTGGGATGCCGTCGCTATCTACATACCATATATACTTGGTAGTATAGCTGTCGACTATTCGATAGATATTGGGTAATGTACGGAGTACATCGACCCTGTATGCCTGGTAACCTCAGTGCGTATTTAGTTTGATACATACTCCGTAGTGTATCCGTGGATGCTGGAGTGGAGTCTCGAGATTCGAGATTCGTCGATCCGGTCCAAAGATACCTGTTTCTTGTCTGTACGAAGTATAGACATGTCCATATCCCGGATGCCTACTACTCTGTGTCAATGCCCGAGAATAACAAGCTGTCAACCATCAACCGCCAAGAAAGTTCAAATGCCTCATTTGCATTCTGGCTTCTAGCAACAGGGATGGACGGATCGAGAGTCGAATGCAACTTTGGTGCTCCAAATTGGAAAGTTGCGATCGCCAATTCCGGAGGTTTTCTGACTCGAGCAGTCTCAGGTAGAGAAGTGGACTCTGTTTATACTTTATCGTATACAGGTTGTGGCGTGCGCTTGTGTTGTAAGCCGGGCTTTGCTTGATGCAAAGTTTCAACTTTCCATCTACTTGCACTGGGTTAGTGAAATTGGTCCACGCAGATAAAAGGCGTGCTTGAAATTGGGAAAATTGCTTCGGCCATCGGCGTTCTGACTGCCGAGAGTAGTCGGTTTAGCGACGACTCGTTTGCGGCGTTATGTCCGTGGCCAGTGTGTGTGTGAGAACCCTAATCCAGGTGCGCAATTGCCTATTTCGGAAACCTTCCACTAAATTGAGTGTAGTCTTGCAATTATTACCAAGAGAAATGAATCGTACGCAGGAACTACGTACGGGGAAAGGAATGCTACCTGCGCCGCAAAATGATTGGAACTAACGTACTGAGAAGTTAGAAGCAGACTTGCCTTTAACTTGGTTAGTTAGCTAACTACGTATATTGTGTGTATTGTTGGTTGACCAGTAACAGTGTGCTGATAGATTAATGCAATTTTGGTGTCGTGAGTCTCTCTGACTCTCTCACATGTTAGACAGTTTTCCGAACAAGATCAACAATTACGTACAAGCCACGAGAGTATGAAATTCAACTGACGAAAATAAACGTTGATAAAAGAAAACATCGAAGGAGGATGTCGCTAAATGCAAGTGCTGTTGGTTTCTGGCGTGTTCTCGAAGCCGATCCCTTCGGTTGACGTGTCTGTCCATAAATCCATATGGAGAGTACGTAACTTATGTCAGAATGAATTGCATTGCCATTGTTGAGATGACTTCTGAGACACGAAAGCATCAAATTCAATAGTAGGTCAGCTACCTTCCATAGTAGTATGATAGCTGGACCCTTTCCTGCTGGCTAGATAAGTCTAGACTGTCATCCTGATGATCCTGCTGTTAGGTGCATGATGGCGCTGATTGCTCGGAGTATACTATGTATAATTACCACGCGTACTAACCGTCTTCAAAAATTCTACGGAGCATATCTTGTAGCCTCAGTCTGAAATTGTGTCAAATTGTCAGTATCCGTAATTGATTACTGTAAGTGCTCTACTCAATAGGAGAGGGCGTCGCCATACGGAGTGATAGCCGGTTCCCTTCCGCTCTTTCCTTGCGAGTCATTCTTCCTTCGTCCCGCGCTCTCTCTCTCTCTCTCTCTTCTCTTCTCTTCCTTCTCCTCTCCTCTCCTCCGCACTCAACAGACTCATCCTGGCGAAGATTGATTCCCTTTTTCTGTTTGTTGGACTATTCTCAATCGGCCCATTTGCACGGTGTCATGGACGCATAGTTGCCTGCACTTATTAATAAGTGCGTGCTCAAGGGTCGATAGCGATACGACGTCCATACTTTGTTTCGGTGGAGACGGCGTCAATCCATCCAACGGCAGGCTCCCTCGTATATAATTAATTACTACTCTGCTGGAATCTGACTAGAGCCCACACTACAGGTACTAGGATGTGGACCAGCCAGGCTTGTTCGTGTTCGGATTCGGAAGCTCTTCTTTCCCAAAGAGTGTGTTTTGCTCCGGCGTCGAGCGAAAGATTAAATCCCTTCAAAGCCAGGCCCGAGCTTTTTGTGCGAAGTTAATCGCGCGAACCCCCGATATTCCACTCCGTCCTGCCATTGTCCACCATGAGGGTCTATCGACTTGTTCCGTCAAATTAGCATGACTCTTTTGAGTCGCAGAACAAATCTTCCGCATGCTTCATAATGAGGGACCATGGCTCATGCCCAGCAGTCTAAGCTTAGCTGTCCGGACGGAGATTTTTCAACGCGATTTCGCCCGCTAAAGTTCCGCTAGCTGCATTTCCAGCATCAGAGGGCTGAGGGCTAGAGGCAGAACTAGCCTGCTAGCTCAAACTAGCGGCCAGGTTTGCACCTTAGCGCTGGCTAGCTGCGCTTCGTAGGCCGCTACTCTGACTCTACGGAGCTTGCTACTCGTCCTTTATAAGAAGCCGTCGCGTTACCTTGTGTTCTTTCCCCATTGTGGCTGCCGCCCCCGCCCCCCCCGGGTGCAGATCCGCTCGCTCTTTGTCCCTGTTCTTGAAAACAAACAGAAGCAACACCAGTCAAGACTCAACAAGGAGAACCCTGCACCTCTAGCATGATAGCATCTGGTTTTTGGCGGTTTCCAAGTCTAAAAATGGGCCACGCACCGTCAGTATCGGCACTACTGCCGGGCGTTTCCATTGACCAATTGATGATCGCGCTACCATTCCACACTGGACTGGTGGATTCCTCTTACGTGTGTATCGGCCAATCTGGGTTACGTACATGATAATGTACCGTGTGTGAGAGGCTGAACGTTGGAAAGCTGACTAGAGCTTTGAGACGGCACTTTTGCCTAGCTTCCCGGACGCACGTCCTTTGCGGATATGGCAACATGGAGCAAAAGTCAAACGGTGTAGGTACGAGATGGATCAGCTAGCCGTTTGCACTCTTGCCCACGGCTTGGAATGACAGACGTTGAACGAAGATCCCCCTCGGGGACGCCTGTTCGGCACTCTAGGATTACACTCCAGCCCGTTCGAGCTTGATGTCTCTCTTTGCCTGAAGATGTAGTTACCCCTGTTCTCACATGCATTGATGACAACCAGCCATAGCAATGTGCAGCGGTGTTTGTTGAGCAGATTGCAAGGTTCACCACTGGACAGTAAACAATTTCGGTTGATAAAATTACATTACCAGACGGCTAACTTAGTCTACCAGAGAAAGACGAATCGTGTCTCAACCGATTGGTACGTCAATCTATTTTCAGCCCACTTGAATTTTTTTATTTTATTTTTTTTTGCAATCAAACGAGTCTGTATGTCGACGTTTGCTAATGAATAGACCTTCAGCGTGACTAGGAACTTCCAGGCTCTCAAACAGTAGGATGTGTATAGTCTAATTAGAGCACGGCGATCAGGTGTGACATAGATCGTAACATCGATCTGTGACCGTAGGAATACGAGCGAAGCCTTGTCTTCGTCTGGAGTGTGGTCTAGACAACAACGTTGCTGTTGATCTCCAGACAATCGGAGGGAATTACTTCCAATTGCTTCGATTGTCCACCGCAACGACTCCTTGCACGCTTGTATACTGTGCGCAACGCATCATACATGGAAATGATGTCCAATCCTGGTCACCCTAGGTCTTAGGAGGATTGATATACTAGTACTGCAAAGTCAGGCCCAAAGCCAAACGGCGCCGGATGTTCACTGATTCAGCCCATACCGGCCCACTAGTGAGTCGCAACAGTGCTACAGCCAACAGCGACGGCTGCACTTTCAAATTTGGGCATTATTGTTGACTGTTAGTGTTGAGTCTTGAATTTTAGATGGTTCCCACTTTTCACTAATTTCTCGATTTCCGCGAGACCCCCGCCGGCTATCTGTTCAGTGTTCTCTGATCCGACGTGAATGGGGGCAATGGTGACATGGACTTGACTGCATCCTAGGTAAAGTTTCTACTAGGGTGTATTGAGAGCCCGTGGCAGGAAGCATGTCGACTGCATACTACGGCATGTACGTTCATACGTTTGTATGTATTCCGTATTGGGCACGGTGCTCCGTACTGCATCAAAGAAGAAAAGAAAGAGTCGAGTGTCGAAAAATGCATCGCCCACGGGGATTTCAATGTACCCACTGCCAAGCAAAGGGTCTTCATCAACTTGAACTCAAAGTGACTGCAACTCACTTCTACAACGTTGAACATGGAGCTTTCGGCGATGCCCATTTGAAAATCCCCTCCCATTTGCTCACATCATCTACCCTTTTATATCGTTTGATCTCCTTCGCATTCGATCTGGCACTTTCCCTTTCCTATCGTGCTCGCTTTAGTTCCTGCCAAACGTATGCTTGCGCCTCTAATCGTTGATTGTACGAGATCCGCCTGTCATTCGTTGCTCGGTATCTGTCGACGGGTCCATGCAGACAATCGACCGAAGATTATGCCAGATTCTTGAAAAGCATCGTGGCACCGTACCAATCGTCTGCTCTTGACACTCACTTGCAGACTATTTTACTTCCCACATTATCAGTAACAACATATTGTCACAGTGCTGGCGTCGAAAATTCAGCCTTCTTCTCACTTGACCCCGGCAATCGGATTACTCACGATCGGTCGACAATTGTGATATAGACGTGGCACGCATAGATTCCAATGCCCGAACTGATTGGTGGCTTTCCCATTCGCTTGATGCAATGAACATATGCTTCGCTATTTATCTGCCAATGCCATAGTCCGTTGGCAATTGTGCGTTATCTGATCGTTTACAACTGAGCCGTGGAAAGTACAGTCTTCAAGAAGACTTGTTCATATCGAAGCCATCATTCTTCTGACGGATCCCACTCGTTGATCCATTTGCTCTTACTATAGACTGTGTCGATCTTGTGATGCCGTTTCGAAAATCCCCCATGAACGAAAATACGTAACAGCATTGAGAGCGACTATTCTTTTTTGCAGTTTTCCAGCCCGTCTACCACAAGGCATCTATCTCGCCATTTTTTTTTCCGTCCTGCGTAACACAACCCAATACTGGGCTTCTGTACGCTTCGTTGGTACAGCAGCCTGAGAATGAGCTTAACATTCTCACATTTCGAGCACCCTGGCCATCTATTTCCTTTACAGAGTATGAGCCATAATTACGACGGTGGCAGGCATGGCCAGGACCGAAGCAGCCGTCAATATCGACTCCCACCGCCACATTCATCGATTCCAATAGGACTCATAGTGGACGATCAACAGACACCCTCACGCCAAAGAACAGACGCGTCGCACTCGAGAAGCGACTTCCCACCACAAAGAGAAAGCTTGCCATCCGTTCGTCAGCTGCTATCTGACGCAAATACAGGCTACTTGCCTTCTCTTCCTCCCACACCGCATCACGGCCGCAGCCTACAAAATTCGCCATCCATACATTCGCGCCCTCCCAGCTCACATTACAATCATCCACGAAGATCTGAGGGAGGATTCTCTGACTATGCGTCTATGTCTCCTTCTAGTGACAGGGATCATGAGCATTATCTCATCCCACAGTCTACACGACTACCTTCAATCTCGCAAGTAGGCTTGGAAGCATCACACACACGTCCGTCTCATAGGTCTCGTTCGCATCTTGTATCAGATGGTGAATCCCCCAGAAGCCACTCCGTTTCCAGGGATCCTACAGCAAGTCCCGGACATTCCGAACCATCGTTATCTCATTACATTTCAAGCCCGACGCAAGAGGGTTTTCAAGCTGGGCCACGAGGACCCGCAGCTCCTAACCAGGTCGTCGATGAACGGTATCTTCCTGGGAAGGGTGTCTGCTATATTTTTGCAGACAATTCCTACTGCCCAAAACTGATTGACGGTCAGCCAGTCAATCCAAATTGGGGTCTAACGAAGGCAGGTAAAGCGAGGAAACGATTAGCGCAAGCCTGTATTCCATGCAGGGAAAAGAAAGTGAAATGTCAGCCGAATCTTCCCAAATGTGATCAATGTCAAAAGTCGGGGCGAGAGTGTCGATTCGAGAGCGCGTAAGTCATTTGGGTTTTTAGTCCCTTGTCATTTCATGTCTGACAGTTTTCCTTTCAATTTAGTCCTCGCGGAAGTCGAGCGAGATCTTCATCATACGATCATCAGTCGGCATAAGGGAATGAACAGTACAGAACAACGAATCTTTGACATTCTCTCCTTGGATTTGCAGAGCCATCCACTGTGCCGGACGTGCTGAGTCTTAAAACCACATTTACTACACCGGTGCCGTTTTTATCGAATGTAAATTTCGCCGACGGAAAGAAAGTGTTTCACTTTCTTCGGGAGACAGGAAATATACTGTGATTCGGGGAGGAGCGAGTACATGGTGCTATAACCCGGGGTTCATCTTGACACAGATACACGCACACGAGCTTTTTTCATCGAACTGCATATTGCAATGACTCAAATATCGAAACGAACGAAAGACGGATGTTGAATGAACCTCTGCAGTAGCCAAAGTGATACTTTTTGGTGAGACTAGAGGAAGAAAAACCTGCGGCTGAGGTATTGGCGCCGTGGCTGTTGCATTACGAAATGAGAAAGGGATTCTCAGGCCGAAGGACTGGCATGCATGATCATTGTACGATATTTATTTGGTGGCTTTTGTACAGTGTCGGCCCGAGTAGCCCCTGACGACAAGGCGTGGAGATGAGCAACGACTATACCGATTTGCAACGTGTTGAGTAATCATGTCAAGTGCAAGGGGACGAACCATACGACTACATTGTCATCGACGCATTGAATGATACTTCTCCGGTATTGCACAATGGCCATTCGAGTGAGGCATGCTATGATGCTGTATGACTGTTACGAATTGGTAGATACGGAGTACAAAAGTGTTTTGATAGCGAGATACACAATTGATATGTAATACTATTCTGATTTAACTGGTGCATACTCCGGTCAATTAGGGCTTAGGGTTAAGTCTGGGACCAACTGTTTCAGACTCCAGTTCCTGACAGTGGCGGGATGACGATCAAAACGTACATGGAAGAGCAGAGCCAAAGCACTCCAATGTTCATTTCAAGTCTGGGTACATTTTCATCCTCGAGATATGAACAATGTCCATGTATCACTCCCCGCCGTTAGGGTTAAAATAAGCTCAACGTGCAGAATGGTTGGCGCCAAGCCTCTTTCCCGCATGACGCCGAAGCTCCCTTGGGTATTCAGGTAGGAAAGAACGACTGGGAGCTCTTCCACCTCCACAACAACTACTTTTGGAATGTCAATTGATGCTACGATGCCACTATATATACTGGACTGGATATATTAGAACACGACATTCTCCTCCAATGTGGGCAGGATAATTGACCCTATATAATTAGCTTCGACGGTGCAATTTCAGTTCGACGATAATAATCACGTTCCTGCGGGGATGGCTTCACGTTTCGGAGAAAGCCGTCCAAATGGCAACTTCCACGACGACAACCCCAGCACCGACCTGGACAACGACTACGAGTCATTGATGCGATACCCCGAACAAATCGATTATTACAGTCTCCTCGGACTCTCGCGCAACCCACCGCCCACAGACAGCCAGCTCCAAACCGCATACCACAACCTATCCCTAAGTCTGCATCCAGACAAGCAGCCCGCGCATTTGGTTGAGTCGGCCAACGCGCAGTTCAGACGTGTGCAGGAAGCGTATATGATTCTGAGTGATCCGAAGAAGCGGATTGTTTATGATTTGGAAGGCGAGGAAGGAGTGCAGCGTGAATGGAGTGCGACTGGACCCATGGCAGCGAGGTTGGAGAATGAAGATGCGGGATTCGGCCAAGTTGGTCCGAGAGCGATGTCGCCGGCGGAGTTTCGGAGGTGGTTTATTGCGCGTATGAAGGCGAAGGAGAGGACGGCTTTGAATAGGTTGGTGGGTGCTAAGGTATGTTCCGTCTGCGTCTGTTTGCTTTTTTCGGTCAGGCACTGATGTTGAGCTTGGAATTAGGCATCTGTGTCAGTTACCATCGACGCGTCTTCGTTAATCTCACCCGGCGAGGAGGAAGGTGAAGTGTTGCTCAATTTTCCACCACCAAAGCTGCGTGCGAGTCGTTTCGTTCTCGGATACTCATTCAAGACAGCCCTGCCGGATTTCGGAGGCGTTTGGGCGTTGTTTTCCAGAAGGAGTACAGGCACAGAAGAAGAGGCTTTACAGGAAAATGAAAAGGCGGAAGAAGAGTCCGGAATTCCACCCGAGATCACCTTTCATGCCAGTGTCAACGGTGCGATTCGCAAGTCCAAACAGGCATACAGGCTACCTACTCCGGATGGAGGGACGGAAATTGTCAAGGTAAGTTTTCAGATGAGTCATTCATCTTTTAGAGCATAAGGACTGACCGACGAATTCTAGATCGACGGCTCGCCTATCCTAGCTGCCGCGGTGTTCAACCTGGGCGCCACTATCAATCACCAATTCACCACTGGATTGCAGGCAGGTCCTCGATCCAGGTATGGTTTGCGGTCTTTACTCGAAGGAGCATCAGTTGGTGGAACTATGGCTATTCTACCGGCTCGGGCACTTGCCTTGCATATCGAGAAACAAGTATATCCTTTTCCCAACAGCAAGCCATTCACGGTGCTGGTCAAGAGTAACATACCATCTAACGTCAACAACTTCATGCCTAATATAACGACGTCGATTGTGAGACAATTTGACGCAAAGAAGTTTGGCACTTTATCTTACTCGACTGGTTCTCAATTGACGTGGCCATCGTTCATGAGAGGCATGTTATCGCCAATCATGAAAATGTCGCTTGACCCGAGATTGGAGCCTTTGCTAATCAACGACGGCTCGCTACAGCTCCAATACACCTCCCTGTCAAGCCCTACCGCTGAAGAAGCAGCCAATGATCCCGATCTCGCAAAGTCAACGGAGAACGAAGTCTGGCAGTGGGCTCTTGCTGCAACCCCAGCGGGGGGGCAGTTGAGTTTAACATATGGACGCACTTTCTTTGCCGATAGACTCGAGGATGTTCCACGCTCAGAGTGGAACTTGGATGGTTACCATCCAACAATTGCTTTGCCAGACCGTCGCGGCGTACGAGTCGAGGTTGAGGCAACCGTTGGTTTAGATGGAGACATGGCATGGGGAGTTACAGCTTCTCGCAGAGTTGCCGAGTTCAGTCACCTGGGTCTCGGCGTCAGTCTCCGTGATGCGCGCGGTCTAGTCCTGGCACTTTCATGGCGTCGGCTGGGACAATCCATCAGAGTACCCATACTGATATGTCCGCTCGATCTTGCGGATGCTGAAATATCTGCTATGGCCGTTATCGTTCCCTGGCTTACCTACATCGGTGTCGAGTTTGGATACATTCGTCCGCAAGAGAGACGCCGTCGCCGCGAGGCGATCATTCGAAAACGAAAACAACTCAAATCTCAGCTTTCGGCACGCAGAAAAGAGAGTGCGCAACAGATTGAGCTGATGAGTGACTTGACGATACGGCGACAAGCGCGTGAGAAGGATAAAGGTGGACTAGTCGTGGAGAAAGCTGAATATGGATATCTGCCGCCTAAGAATGCGAAACGTGCCGAGCCTGAGGTCATTGATGTGACGATCCCTGTGGCTGCGCAAGTTGATAAGAGTCAACTCTTCATATCGAAGAACACCATCCGAGTAAGTCTATACGCCTCTGACTAAGAGACTATAACCAAGACTTACCCCTTTCTGTGTGTCCAGTTCCAAATAATAGGCTTCTACGATCCAGCCCCTCTGCTTCCCAAAACATTGAAAGTATGGTATACCTTTCGCGGCCAGCGTCATTACGTCGAAGCCAGAGATGGAGAAGACCTTGCCTGCCCGAGGAGAGAGCACATGCTCATCCCTGAAGATTTGTGAGCGAAGTTCTTTGTTGAGGTAATAAGACAATGTGTATATTACTATTGTGTTACCCTGGAAGTGAGACTCGTCTATACTTTCGCTCTTTGTTCGATTGTTTTGTTGTATACATTGATGTGGCTCTGAAAGACTATTGCATTGTGCGTGGTGTTTGGAGTCTTTATTCTTAGATTTCTAGAATTATACCACAGAATCTCTCATTATCATTCAATACAAATTTTCTTTTATATCCCTTTTCCTGTTATTTAGGTAGTGATCTGTCATCCTGAGCCTTTGGTTCTCCAGCTGGTACATTATTACCCAATATCTAGGTATGTGAGCATCCTTTTCTAAACCTAGATTAGGAAATCTCTCTTTTTCGTCTGATGTTTGTTCAATTTCTTAGTAAGCCTTCATTGTCAGTCCTGATGTTGACGGTACTTTCCATGCTTTGCTGTGTTTGGTGTCATTGCCATGTCAGTAAGTGAGTAAGTGCTTGATGTAAGATAGACCATAGATAGACTGAGAGAATTCTGATGTGCTATTCATACATTAGCCCATAAGTGAACTTTTCCTCACATAGAGCTTTTTCTTATAGAGAACTCCTATCAGGCAGGGGTTTGGCTTTGTCTTCTCAGCTGTATCGTGTGCTCTGGACCGAGACTCCTGGTGAATTCACTCTCAGTCCCCCTCTCGTGAGAGAGACTGCAGTCAAACGGTTCTCCTTTCTGTAACCACTCTCCTGTTTGAACCTGCCACTTCTGACTTTCTATAAGAACCAACTGATCTTCTTACCTAGCAGATGACCTCGATCAGATAGCCCTCTCCTAACAAATAAGAAATTCATCGCGACAAGAGAACCAGACAAGTTGATAAAAATGTGCTGCCAGACTTGCATCGATTGCTTCCTCGAGGATTGGTGCTGCTGTTGGTGTGCCGACGTGCTCATAGCGAGCCGTCCACGAAGAGAGTATCCAAAACGTGAGAATGTCATGGTCCGCCGACAGGTCGAAGGGGGAACTATCATGAGCATTGAGACTAGGCCAAGACGCCGTTCTCGAGGCGTGAGTCTGTTTACATTCCTATACTTATGGTTGTGTCTGACTCCAGTATGTATAGGCGACCAGTCGAGGAAATATCATGATCGCACCACTACCGTATGGAGTTACGCGCACAACCGGTATTAACAACGCTGAAGACTCGAATCGTAACAGAGATGGACGGGATGGGCGACAGGGAGGACCTGGGAGGAACAATAATGATCGCCCTGCTGGGAGTGGTGTTCAGAGGAAAGACGCCGAAGTTCAGACCACTGATAGTCTTCTAAATCTCGCTACGGGAGGTTCAGCGCCGGGCTCTGGAAGTCAACAAGACAACCAAGGCAAGGGCAAGCACGAGAATAAGAGTAACAATAACAATAGCCAGGACAACAACAACAACAACAACAACAACAACAACAACAACCAACAGAACAACAACGGTGGCAAGAAGAACAAAAAGAAAAACAACAAGGAAAAGTCAAGCCAGGACTCTGATCCCCAAGAGGAGAGCTCAAAAGCCAACGACAAGGGTGATGACGCCAAAGACAAGGTCCAGGATAAGGGTAAGGGAAAAGCCAAGGACGACAACACAAACCAGGATTCAGGTACCAACAAGAAGAGTGTTCATTTCTCTGAGAACGAAAGCCAAAAGGACGAGAAGCAGGCCAATACAGAACCTGAAAAACCTGCCGAAACGTCTGAATGGCCTGCAGCTGACGCCTCCTCAGAGTGGGAAAACAATAATGGAGATGATTCATCGCCAGCAGCTGATGAAACTTTCAAGAAATGGATAGGCGATATTGGGAACGACTCAGAGGCTCAAGATACAACGGCCAATGAAGCAAACTCCGAGTGGGACACTCCAGTCGATGATACGGAAACCCCTAGTTTCCAATGTAAGAAATTCCAGTTCCATACCAAGGACGACCGGAATCCTAACACCAGGCAGGGTAAAAAAAGACGACGGTCCAGGAGCAACAGCCGAGCACGAAGCCGCTCATACAAGGAGAATGAAAGGAATACTAGGCCATTATCATGTGAGCCGGTGCTAGGTATAGACGGATACTACAAGCATTGGGCTTGTGATAGCGAGGGAAGATTCTCGTTGAAGTCCAGGGCTGAAATTGACGAGCATTATAGGCCGGGAGTGTGGGAGAGGGACGGAGAGTATGAATATTTTAGAAGCTATAAATGGTAGCACAATCTATGAAGAAGAAGAAGCCATGATTGATCCTCATTTTGTTTCAATCAATAGTCAGTGTATAAGAGACTCTCGATGGTGTGAAGGGACGTCGTTCAATCCCTCCTTATTATAAAGACCGTATTTTT